>FTLJ01001440.1:0-10990 GCA_900155495.1 Porogramme epimiltina | reverse complement strand
CGTTCGCGCTGCCGCACCAGGGGGGCGGGGCGGGGGCGGGCGATGGGGCGGCGATGCTCGCGGCGGGGCCCCCGCTGAAGGGGAAGGGGGTCGCGCTCGACGACGCCCTGGACGCGTTCCGCGACGGGCCCGCACCCGGGCTCGGCGCGTGGACCAAGCCAATCGCCCCCATCGGCTGCCGCCGTCCCCAACGCAGGCAATCGTCGACAATTGATGGCCCGATTCCGGCCACAGGCACCCTCGGCACGCCCCTCGGCACCCCCGCCGCCGCCCTCCCCGTCCCAGTCCACCTCCCAGGCCATTCCCATTCCCATTCCCACCCCCGGCTCCCCGGCCCGGCTCGACGACCAGCGTCCCCGGCTCCAGGCTCCGTCCCAGCGCCCGCCGCCTGTGCCGCCTCCTCCTCGACGGCCTCCGCGTCCATGAACGTCTTCCTCCTCGACCGTGCCTCCGGTCGCCCCCTCGCCATCCCCTACGCCGAGATCCAGGCACACGTCTCCCTCCCCTGTGCAGCCCGCGCCCGCGTCGACCGCGCTGTCCCCTTCCCGCCCCCAGGCCTCAGCAGCAGCAGCAGCAGCAACGCAAATGCTCGCTTCGGTGCCGACGGCACGGCTACGACCTCGCGACCGTCGCGCCCTGTCACCCCAGCGGCCGCCGCGCCCCAGACGCAATTGAGCGCGAGCGGCGCGGGCGCGGGGTATCCGTCGATCACCGAGCGCCCACCCGCACGCACAGGGGCACACGAGCGCGGCGAGCGTGCTGTGCCTCAATCCCAGGCACCATCCGCACAGGCGTCCTCGACGGATGGGATCGACGCAGACTTCGAGAGCAGGTTCGTCGCGCTCCCGGCATCGCGCGTGGGCCCACGGCGGAGACGCGGGCCATACCTGCGCCCGCTCAGCAAGGACGCCGAGGGCTCCGGCCCTGGCTCGCAGTTTGGGTGAGTGTCCGTCTCCGCCGTCGCCTCTCCCGAGCTTTCCCCTCGTCCCCCCTCTCTTCCCCCGCCCATCACACCTCCATGCACCCGTGCCATCAGCGATAATCGCGTATGATCTATTAGATGCCGCGTCGCCTTCCCTTGCTGCCTCATCCGCGCCCGTTCTCGACTGCGTATGCTGACCGATTACCCTCCTTTTTCTCATGGTTGGTCCTCCTCAATGATGCCCGGCGGTCTGTCCAAAACACCTGCCTCGCCTCGTACCTCGCGTCTCGTCCTGAACGCTTCCGCCCCGCAGCCCGATGCGCCCCCTCCCGTGCGCGTCCTTCTGGGCGGTCGAGTGCAAGTGCGCGTACTGCGCGCGGCGCCGACGCTCGGGTGCACTGCTCCAGGCGCGCATGGGCCACGCGTGCGTCGGGCGCAAGTTCGCGCAGCTCCGCCACGACGACGCGCAGTGGCAGTACCGCGAGAACAAGCAGCACGTCCGCGCGCTGCAGGCGTCGCTGCTCATTAAGCGGCGCCAGCAGCACGCCGCGGCGGCCGCGGCCGCGGGGGCGTGCCGCCCTTGACTCACGCGCCGCCGGCGGTGGGGGCGCGCCTTCCTAGCGCGGTTCCCCGCGGGCTGGGCGCCCAACCCGAGTCCGAGGCCCACTGCTGCAGGTGCGACTTGCTTCGTCACGGGTATGTCATCCGATGCGGACGCGGACGCGAGCTCGGGCTCGTCGTCGTCGTCACTGCCACTACCATCTCCCGGGTCGGGGCCTTCGGGCGGGGTTGGGGGCAAGCACACGTGAATACGGATGTGTCACTCCTCCGCTCCCGCTCCCGCCTCCGCCCCACAACCTCCATGTTCGCCGCCGGCTCCCCCCACCACCACCACACCCCGCTCCCCTTCCATGCCTTTCTGTCTCCACACGATCACGGACGGCGCCATCACGAGAATGTTTCCCTTGGGATTTCATCCGGACATTTGCTTTCGAGAACGAGGACGAGGTCTACGAGACCGCCGCTGCTACGTACCACTCACTCACGTGCGACGAAGAGACACGCTTCCACGGACCACGCTACTTACCCCCGATACCACTCCGCACCACCATCACCATCACCACACACCACCACGACCGACCTACATAGATAGATTAATCACTTCACGCAGCGTGACGCTACTCGTACATTCGTGTAATGGATGGACAACGGACTACTGCTACCGCCTCGAGACTTCCCGCTCCCGCTTTCTCCCCGTTTCTCCGTATAGTGACGCTGAACTTCAACCGTGTACTGACTCGATTTCTTCCGCTCGGACCGCTGTTGTATTCTATGTACCCGCACGCACACACACATGTCAAAATTCGTCTCCATGCCACACACCAAACATACGCGACTCACCATTCATCCATACATACAGAACAGGACTCGAACTCGGACTCGGCAGCGCAGTGTCTCTCGTAAGGCTTTCGTCGTCGCCGGCCGTTAGGCGCGGTCGACGAACGCGCGCGCTGCGGTGCCGTTGCCGGCGGTCGCGGGGCAGAAGGTGATCGTGTAGTCGGCCGCCTTCGCGACGGGGCAGGTCCAGAGCGCGGTGTGGCTCGGCTCGTCGTACGCGAAGACGTACGAGTCCGGGCACGGGTCCTCTGTGTGTGTGGGGGCGCGTCAGAGGAGGTTCGCGGAGCGCAGCGACAGAGAGGGATGGGTGTGCGAGGATGAAAGGGGGGGAGGGAGAGAAAGACGCACTGAAGTAGTGGTAAAAGTCGACGCCCGACGCGGGGCACGTCGCGGCGGTGTTGTGGCTGCCGGTGCAGCAGTCCGGGTTGTTGTCTGCGCCGTGGCGGAAGCGGGGGTGGCGGCGGCAGAGGTCAGTCAGTCGCGCTCGGATGCGAGAAGGGGGGGGGGGNNGGGGGGGGGGGAAGCGGGGAGACGCACTGGGGTCGCCGCCGAGGCCGGCGCTGCACGCGCTGTTGCAGCCGACGAGCTGGCCCTGGCCGTTCTTCGGGCCCTGGAGCTGGGTCGGGCCTGTGTGTGTATGCGCGCAGGATACGCGGTGGGTGGTGAGCAGCGGTGCCGGAACGCGAGGTGTGGCGCGAGGGGCGAAGAGCGACGTACAGTTCGCGTTGAGGTCCGCCGCGCAGCTCGCGACGTGGCACCCTTGGTTGTTCGTGATCTGCATGGGGAGGTTGAACCCGTCGACGACAGAGACTGCATTCATGGAGGGGTCAGCGGAGGGAGGCGGGACGGGGCGCGTGCGCGGCTCACCGTCGTAGTTGTCCGGTTGGCCACCCGTGCCGAGCGTGAACTCGGCGACGGTAGCGGGCGGCACACCCTGCGTGGAGAGGCGTTAGCGGCGGCACTCATACAGGTGAGGAAGCGAAGGCGAGAGCAACGCACCGTGCCCGACTGGGGGTCGCACTGCAAGCCGCCGTTGCACCCGCCGGAGGCGCACTGGGTCGGCCCGGGGGTTCCCTTGCTGAAGTCGCAGTCGCGGCGGCCCTGCACAGCACGGCGGGGTGTCAGCGCGCCCGGAAACGTGAGCTGGAGTAGGCGCGGCGCGTACCCAGATCCTTCCGGACTTCCAGTCGTCCGGGACGGCGAAGGACACCGTCTGGTGGGCGTCCTGCTCCCACCTGTAACGTCCAGCCGAAAGTCAGGGTCTCGGATCGATGGATAGCGTGGAAAGGCGACGTTACCCTGTGGGATGGTCCGGCTTGGAGGGGCTCGTCGGGTCTGTGAACAACTGCAAGGTTGGACGGAAGGCGTTAGGACGACAGCACTGATTCCTACGGCGGAAAGTCGGTACGTACTCCAGGCCTGCAACGGCGATTAGCACGAGGTCATTATACTGATAAGACGAACGAAACAGAAGGCTCACCAGATCGTAAAGCCACAGTTGTTCGTCACGGTCATCGTTCGGGCATTGGCCCCCGCGAAGAACACGGCGAGTGCGACGGTAGTGCTGGACAAGAATGCCTTCATGGTGTATAGATGCTTGTTCGTTCGGTGAAGAGCCAGGAAATGGTTCTGGAGAGACAGGACGGTCGAAGGCCCTTTTATACGATTCCTTTCACCCGAGGAGAGCCTGCCCTTGGACAAGTCTAGGCTCAGGCTCTCCAACGTGCGATGCTACTCCGGTCACTAGATCGGAGAGCAGGAGCGAAGGCCGTCTTGGCACTCCAATTCCATAAAGATGGGGAGGGATTCTAGTCGGGAGACCTGGATGAGGACACATCGTTACGCCACTTAAGCGGTACTAACTCCTCAGCGGCCACAGCATTTGGATTTAGGAGTGGAGGTGTGCAATTGATGGCCTATACGTGATGAAAATCCCTCCGATTTCGTTCGGAGGGCACTTGGTTAAACCACCTATGTACGCCTATGAACGTCGAATGATAATAAGAGCGAAGTTCTTGCTGGGGAGAAAAAATGACATACATGTTAGCCCTTGCTATTAAGTCCGTGTAGGATGCGTTGTTCGAACTACCATAGGTTAAGAGAATACTACAAGTATCTACAGTTCTCCTCAGGTGAAAGGTCAAAGAAAGCGTCTAGGAGCGCGTCAACGGCTACGTATAGGTAGGTAACACATGACGACACTTACCTTAACGGGATAACACCGCCGTCCATAGTACCCGCAGAAGGTTTTTGCAATATAGCCTGAAAATCACAGTCCGTTTCGGACCAGAAGAAATAGAAGGCCGGCGACAGACGAGTTCCATGGAGCAGGAATAGATCCCCGTTTGGCGGAGATCATAAATTAAAGTTTGTTAGTGTTGTGCTGTGCCGGCGGGCTATTCAGGTGCACGGACGAAATCATGTGCGTGTTCCGGTAGGGGCTCATAACATAATGACAGTCTCCGTATGCCGGGTTCAGATACTATGAGCAATCACGGAGAGCACGAATCTGTCAGATGTCAGGTGTTGCGACCTTTGGGAGAGAACTTCTTCAATTTAGGTCCATTAGAAAAATACTCGTACAGCCCGTTTGTTCTTCCACGTATACACCGTCTCCCAGACATCTCTCAGAAGAGATTGTAGTACCGCGCGAGTGGGAGCTTCTCCGCGGGTTCGATGTCCATGAGCTCCCCGTCCGCGCGCACCTCGTAGCTCTCCGGGTCGACCTTCATCGCCGGCGTCGCGTCGTTCCATTTCATGTCCTTCTTCGTCACCTTGCGGCAGTTCCGCACCGCCTCGAAGGTCTTCCGGAGTCCGTATGACGCAACCGTGCCCGAGGCGATGGACACCTCCGACACGAACGCGACAGAGTTGAGCGCCGCCGATGCGGGGAACGAGCCCCACATGGGACGGCCGAGGAACGGCTGGACTGTGGGGATGGACGCGTTCGCATCACCCATCTGTCAGGGGCGGCAAGGAGTTCAAACAAACCAAGAGTCAGTATGAGTCGGTCGATGCTTGAACGGGCGGGCGGGGAGGCGGGCGGGACGCCCAGAAAGGCAAATGACGACGAACCTGTGCCCAGGCGATGACGCCCGACTTGATGACCATTTCCGGCTTCGCCCCGAAGTTCTCAGGCTTCCACAGGACGAGGTCGGCGAGCGTCCCGACAGCGACCTGCCCGACGAGGTGGCTAATGCCGTGCGTGATGGCCCTGTGCAAGTCCACAATCGGTATGAGTCGAACCGCCCCCGCATTTAGTCATCGCGGGGCGTGAAGGGCGGACGCACGGGTTAATGGTATATTTGGAAATGTAGCGCTTCACGCGCGCGTTGTCGCTCCCGTCGTGGTCCCCGAGCGAGGCCAGGGGACCGCGCAGCTCGCGCATCTTGCTGGCAGTGCGCCACGTCCGGCCGACGACCTCGCCAACGCGCCCCATGGCCTGCGAGTCCGAGCTTATCATCGAGATGGCGCCGGTGTCGTGAAGCACATCCTCTGCGGCGACCGTTTCTGCGCGGATACGGGACTCGGCAAAGGCTAGGTCCTCTGGGATGGACTTGTCCAGGTGGTGGCAGACCATGAGCATCTGTGGCACGGGCGTTAGGGTGCACTATAGAAGGCAAGTTGCGCATGACAACGTACGTCTAGATGTTCATCCAGAGTGTTGTTCGTGTACGGGCGCGTGGGGTTGGTGGATGAAGGCAGGACGTTGTCCAGGCCACACACAACGATGATATCGGGGGCATGTCCTCCACCTGTGGCAACGGATCAGGGTGAAGCTCTCAGATTATCATTGAACCTGACATACCGGCGCCTTCGGTGTGGTAGGTGTGGATAGTACGCCCCCCGAACGCGGCGATGGTACCTAGAGAATCGTCAGTGCCTGGTTCGCAGCATATATCGAGGCACAACTCACTCTCGACGAAACCGCTTTCATTGAGCGTGTCGGTGTGGATGTTGACCTGAACGTCGTACTTATCGCCGACGTCGAGCGCGCTGACAATCACCGACGGCGTCGAACCCCAGTCTTCGTGCAGCTTCAGGCCGGCGGCGCCGGCCTTCACGATGTCTTCCATTGCCGCTATGCCACTGTCGTTTCCTTTGCCCGTGAACGCGAAGTTCATCGGCAGCCCGTCTGTCGCCGCGAACATGTGCTGCATATAGAATGGGCTGGGCGTGCACGTCGTTGCGTTCGTGCCTGCGCTCGGGCCCGTGCCGCCACCAATCATCGTGGTTGTCCCCGACGCGAGCGCCTCGGTGACTTGTTGAGGGCAGATGTAGTGGCAGTGGGCGTCGATTGCGCCGGCGGTGACGATGAGTTTCTCCCCAGCGATGACTTCCGTGGCTGAGCCGATAACGAGGTCCGGGTGCACGCCGGCCATGACGTCTGGGTTACCGGCCTTGCCTATAGCCTTGATCTTGCCGTCCTTCACCCCGATGTCTGCCTGTCACGGTGTCAATGTCGCAGCTACAGTTTGAGAGCTTACTACGTCTCACCTTGTAGATGCCCGACCAATCGATAATGAGAGCATTTGTGATCACCAAGTCGAGGGTGTCCGCTGCCGCTCTGCCAGTAGCTTGTCCCATACCCTCGCGGATGCTCTTGCCTATTCCATCCCTTAGCCCCCGCGTCCCCGAAACACGCGCAGGTTACTTACCTCCGCCGAACTTGACCTCGTCGCCATACACAGCCTGCAGGGAAGTCATGACACTCAGCGGCGCAATGGATCACAGCGTCTCGCAGCGCACCTCGTCGCGCTCCACGACAACCCACAGCGCCGAGTCTCCGAGGCGGACGCGGTCGCCCACGGTGGGGCCGAACATCGCGACGTACGCGTCGCGCCCGACGTCCGTGTCCTCCCTGACCTCGAGCGCGCCCGGCTCGGGGACATGCCCGAAGCCCTTCTGCACGAGCCCGCGCACGATCTCCTCCGTGCGCGCGGGGTCGAACACGCCCGTCGCGAGCCTGTTGCCGCCGGTGATGATCTGCGCGCCCGCGATCGCGCAGAGGGTGACCGTCTTCGTGTCGCCGGGCTCGAAGCGGACTGCGGTCCCCGCGGCGATGTCGAGGCGCTTTCCGTAGGCCTTCCCGCGGTCGAACGCGAGCGCGGCGTTGGTCTCGATGAAGTGGTAGTGCGACCCAATCTGTGGAAATTGGATGGGTGGTCAGCGGCGGCCCGCGGCATGGATGGGGAGTGGAACGCGTCCATCCGTCCACTCGAGCGGGAGGATTTGTATTATCCACATTCCCTCCCTGACGTCGAGTGGGGTAACTGCAGAAATGCCCACGCACCTGGATAGGCCGATCGCCATTGTTGGTTACACGCAGCTTGACGCGCTCCCTCCCGTGGTTGATGTAAATCCTTTCTTTCTTGACGACGACCGCGCCGGGGGCATTCTCACGAGAGTAGTCGACGGCGTTCACCGCCGGGAACGCGTCTTGCGTTGGAATGGGGAGGAATGATCCGTAAAGGGCAGCTTCCAGGTCACCGTCTTCCGTGCAGATTGGGTCGTGGACAGTTACGAGGAACACCCTAGCACAACGCAGCCGAATGCGCGGGCACGGATGAGATTTGCGCGCATCCAGCCCCCGAGGGGCGTCAACAACGCGTTTCGCGGCGGATAGGTATGCGCAGGCTCGGACTCACCCATCAGGAAACGTTCCCTCCACCTGGATCTCATGCAGCAGCGCCGACACTCCAGGCAAGACGTGCCTCCTTCCAAGCAGCGTCTTTCCATGCTGCATAAGCTCTGCGACAGAATGCTTGCCATCTCTGATGCGCTCTTGGAGCTGGGACGCGATGAGGGCCACCGCCTCGGTTTGATTCAACTGTACGCCGCGCGCGAGGCGCTTTTGCGCGAGGAATCCCGCCTGGCCGCGCGTGTCAGCGAGCCAATCGACAATGGGAACAAGGGGGGAGCGCGCACCTGATGGAGAAGAAGCTTCGCCTCCTCCCTGGGGGAGATACGCATGGTTTAAGGAACGGCTGAATCTGTTACAAGGGAACTTTGCTCTGCGATGCACTCGTGCGTGCGCGAACCAGAAATGGACGTGTGTGTGAAACCGGACGGTGGACGTATTGCACGAGAAGAGTTCAAGCGCAAGCGTCGCGCTACGGCAGACTGAGGATGCTCAGGGGACACGGTACATTCAGGTGGCCAGCTAGTACGCTCAAGGCACGCTAAGGGCGAGCGATAAGAACCTGGAGTGACTGCGGGTGAACGAGATAAGGACGTAGATTAGTCGGATTAGATCGAGTTGATGCCTCGAGGCGGCGCCAGCTTCAGGGCGAGAGGGCAGACCTGGCAGAACTCCCCCTCTTCGTCAGTTCACTTCACCTCGCACCCTGCAGCCTTCTTCATATCCGTCTACTCCTCATCCGCCCATCCGCCTCTCCGGCTGCGCTCTCTTTTCTTAGAAGGCAAATGGCACACGGACTCCCGTCACAGATCCGCCCGATGACTCGACTTTTCGACATTTTCAACACTCACCCCAACCCTATTGTCAAGCGGATATTTCCATGTCCATAAGGATTTTTCAATTGACGGCCGTCTCAGCCGTCCATGCATAGAGGGGTGAGATAGCGAAGGCGGTGAATACGGGGTCGAAGGCCTTGCTCGCATCGTCATTGTGGCCTGACCGTAAGTGGCTGCCGATCTCCCTTTCCACGTTCATATGAAACGCGGGGTGCAACGCATACACCCGCACATCTCCGTCCTTTGGTGCCCTGAGCCCGCCACAAAGGTCGAAGGGCCGCCCAAGCCCTGTATGTTGTCTCACACGCGGTTGCAGCACTGTCCAACACTAGACATCAGATGATCAACAAACAGCGAAGTCGGAGCCCTTGACAAACGCGCCCTGTCTCATCCCTCTCGACGGGCAGAAGCTGACAGTCGTCGCCGTGGTGGCCGCCCCGTCTGTGCAACGCTTGCGGGAGGCTGCATCGCCCACTGCCTGCTCCCGTCTCCAGCCCGACGCCGAAAGAACGCGCGGGCCGGGACACTCCCGCCGCCCGGAGACTCCCCGGACGGAACACGCTGCGGAGCGCTGGCCGGTTGACTCGAGATCCAGACCCCGGCAGTAGCCGGTAAGCCGTGTATAGCAGGTACACACGTCACGTGGAGTGGCGCGGTCTGGTGTATTATACCCCCGCCTCTGCTGGACGCCCCCATTGTCCTCCGCCTTCATAATCCGCTGCGCCCCACTCCTCTCCTCCCTTTTTTTGCTCCCTCAAATGTCGTGTGTGGTCGCGCTTCCACCATCTCTCCCCTCTGCGACACATCACTCCTTCTCGAGGAAGCGCACCATGTCCTTCTCGACGCCCGCCCCCGCGACCAAAGCCGCCCGGACACCCCTCCGTCGCACCGGGTCCTATCTTTCCCTGGAGGACATGCAAGCTGCCGTCTACACACCGCTTTACGGCCGCGACGGCCCTACGAGCACGTACACCGCCGCCGACAGCCTCGTATTTGGCAAGTACGACGCGCGCATGCGCAAGCGGAAAACGACAATCTCGCGCACTCCCACCATTCACATACCCACCGCGCCCGCACCTAAGCCCTCCTCCTCCCACATCTACACCTCCCGCCGCACCACTCCCCGCCCCCGCTCCTCCTCTCCTCTCGCCCCTGTACAGCGCACCCTCCCCGCGCGGCCTTCGCTGCCTTTCTCGAAGAAACGGGAGCCGGACCTGTACCGCACCGCCATCGAAACCCGGATGCGCTTGTCGCCCGCCGGGCGCGACATCCTGAAGATGGGCGCGCGTGCAGCCATGTCGGTCATCTCTGCAACGGAAGCCCTCGAGTACCTCGTTGCCGCGCACACCGACGCCGACGTATCAGAGATGGGGCTGAGCGCCTCGTGGGTGGACGTCAGTCCCGAAGAATGGGAACTAGTGGAGCGTAACCCGTGAGTCGCGAGACACTTTGTCGCGTACTCGACTTGGGGATGTCTTCTTCTTTCACGAGGGTGCGAGCGGCAGGCTCGTACGACGCCTTTGTTGTCTGGTCGAATGGGCGGGCAGGGGCAAGGGTGCCTCTCCCGTTCGTATGATCTCCTCACTTCGTCTTTCTTCTACGGTTCTTTCGACGACGGACTTCATGCGAGCCGTTTGTATTCCTCGGTAGCACTATAATCGGCCATTCAGAAACATACGTGGACTTTGTACATTACGGGCTGCACGCCACGCTGTATTTGGTTCACTCCCATGTATTCCACCATACGTACATCGACGCACTCATTACTTAGTGTCTAATACACTAGCTTGAATCTGACCATGTCAATTGGCTCGGTACTTTACTGGGCTGAGGGAAGCGTGCGCAGCTGCGCAGCATTGTATGAGACCCTGAAGGCGATTGCATCGACATACCACGCCACGCATCCTGCGAAGCGGAAGCGTACGCAAGCCGGCCGTCGTGGCACCTGCGCGGAACGAGGAAACCGCGCGTTGCATACGAGTCAGGCTGTGGCACTGGTCAGTGGCGGGTGAGAGCGCCGGCTTCGATGACTCAGCGAGTCGACTTCATTGCAGGCTCCTACCCACCGCACGCTTCGAGTTGAGGGCCGATATCAGAGAGGTGGGAGAGGGCGAAATACGAAAGGCGGGGGGAGTAAGTAGCGATAACTAGAAGACGTTTAATCAAATTTGTATACGATCTATCATGTCACGT
>FTLJ01001438.1:0-14467 GCA_900155495.1 Porogramme epimiltina | reverse complement strand
CGTTCCCCGCCCTCGCCCTCCCCCTCGCTCCCCTTCCCCCCGCCTCCCCTCGTCATGCCCTCCGACGCCCCCGCTGCCCGCGACACTGGTGCGCACGAGTCCGACGCCCCCGATCTCTTCTTCCGGTCTGATTAATCTCCTTCCAGGCTCCGCCCCCCAGTCCCGTAGCCCTTCCCCCGTCGGCGCCGACTCCTTGACCCTCCGCGCTCTCGTGAGCACCAAGGATGCCGGTGTCATCATTGGCAAGGCCGGAAAAAACGTCGCAGAACTCAGGGAACAGACCGGCGTCAAGGCTGGCGTCAGCAAGGTCATCGCCGGCGTTCATGAGCGGGTCCTGACGGTGACCGGTCCTGTGGAGGGTGTGGCGAAGGTACGCTACCCATTCCTTAGACCCAACGGGCATTAAATAATGGTTGTGTGCAGGCGTACTCCCTCATTGTTTCCCAACTCGTCTCCGCCAACCCATCCTCCCCCGTCACATCGTCCACCAACACTTCGCCGACTGCCATTCGCCTCCTCATCTCCCACAACCTGATGGGCAGCGTGATTGGCAGGAACGGCTTGAAGATCAAAGCCATCCAGGACTCCTCGGGAGCGCGGATGGTCGCCTCCAAGGATATGCTGCCGCAGTCAACAGAGCGTATCGTGGAGGTGCAAGGGTCCTCCGAGTCTATTGGCCGCGCCATCGAGGAGATTGGCCGCTGTCTTCTGGAGGACTGGGAGCGCGGCGTCGGCACCGTGCTCTTCCACCCTGGAGCGGGCGACGAGCGGACCGGCCGTCGCCCGCACCCGAGCGGACGGAGGAGTAATGGCGAGGGTCGCGGCAGGACATCTCCGTCACCAAACTCCCCGTCGTCGCCGCAGCCCACGAACTTGCGGACGCAGAACATCTCCATCCCCTCGGACATGGTCGGCTGCATCATCGGCCGCAACGGTACCAAAATCACCGAGATTCGAAGGCTGTCGGGCTCGAAGATCTCCATTGCGAAGGAGCCACACGACGAGACGGGCGAGCGCATGTTCACGATCATCGGGACGCCCGAGGCGAACGAGAAGGCCCTCTTCCTGCTCTACAACCAGCTGGAGAGCGAGAAGGAGAGGCGGGTGGGCCGGGACCAGCAGCAACAGGAGGAAATGCAGGACTAGCTGTCGCACGAGTCCCGACAGGCGTCAGCGGGTCCCGACGTCTGATTTACACACGCCGGCGGTGTGTCAGACGCGGTCGTCGCGTCAGACGCAAGCATCGCCTGGCCGCCGAATGGCCGCGAATACGAACACTCGTCCCCGTCATCCGTTCCCTCCCTGCCTCTCTCTACCCAGTCTCCCATGCTGTCGCTCTCCCGGCGCTCCGTCGTGTCGCGTCTCGCCCCCTCCTTCGTGCCCCGATTTTCCCGTCCCCGTCCCCGACCCCGTCTCCTCTCTTGTCGTCCCCCTCCAAAAATGCCGAATACAGCCGATAGTGTACCTTCCCTTCGAGCTCCTATCTCTTGTCCGCGATGGGTCGTCCCCAAGTCTCTCTCCTCTTCTCTCCGATGTAGCACACACCTCCGTCCTCGGTCCCGCTGGCCAACACGATGCTTTTAACTCACGGGTTTCACCACCACTGACATAGCTTGGCTCTATCATAGTGCTTTCGTGCATACATGCGCCTCAATAGACAGTAAAAGTATGCATATGTTAATTGCTATCCATGGTATCGGTGCAACAAGGACATTGCTTTCGTGTGCTGCTGTACCTTTTTCTCTGGCGTGCTGTTGTGTGCCGGCGGGGAGAAGATTAGCGGGAGATCTGGTGCTGCGATAGCCTTTGGAGAGTCTGCCGACTCGACGGCCGACTGCAGCCACGCCCCGTTCAGATCAATCTTCCCCCAAACTTTCGCGGTCTTACCGGCGTCTGTTCCGCGCACGCCCTCCCATGCAGCCTCACCGTCCCCCGCCGTTCCACGCTGCGTCCTCCTACCCTGGCTCTGCGGCAGCCCAGGCCGTCGCCGCTGCACTCTCGAACCCATACGCCGCAGCTCAGCAGGCGCAGTACGCATACCCGCAGGCATCCCACTATGCGCAAGCGTATGCCCAGTACTACAACAACGGCGCAGGGCCCTCGTCCGTGACCGCAGAGGGCTACACGATCTCCTCAACCTACGTCCCGGGTACGCAGTACGCAGGCGCACATCATCACGCCTCCCGCGCGCACAGTGGTGGTCACAGGCAGCAAGGCGGCTTCCATGGTGGCAGCGGTGGCGGAGGAGGTGGAGGGGGCGCAGGATGGTACCAGGCTGGCACGAATAGATGCTCGAAGCCAGGCTGCGTGTTCACGGGATCGAAAAAGTCGGTCGAGACACACATGATGGACCGTCACCTCATCTTCCCTCCTGGCTGGGAGCACCGGAGGCGCAAGAATGACTGGGACGCAGACCCCAGCCTGAAAGGGTGCGCCGTCCCCCCCTCCCCTCTTTCGAACTCTCCCCGTCCCGGCCGCTCGCTGACCGCCGCGTTTTCCCCCTTGCCCACCTTCCACCCCTTCTCTCTTCGGCCCTTCGCTCCCCCTTCGCCGGCGCGCGTGCCCGCACACGTGTGCGCAGGAAGCCCGTCCCGATCCAGGGCACGAGCGTGCGGCTCGACACCCCCGAGGCGATCGCGGCGTGGATCGCGGAGCGCAAGCGCCGCTTCCCCACCGCGCAGCACGTCGCGGAGAAGGCGGAGAAGCAGCGCGAGGCCGCCGCGCGCGGGCAGCTGCCGTTCGACGACGGCTCGCGCCGGAAGCGGCGCCGCACGGACGACGCGGGCGGTGCGGGCGCGGGTGCAGGCGACGGTTTCAGAGGGAGAGGGGGTAGGGGTGGTGGGCAGAGGGCGCGCGGGCGCGGGCGCGGGTGGGGCAGAGGGCGCGGGAGGGACGGCGGATATGGCGGCCGCGGCGCGGTGGGCGAAGGACGGCAGGAAGAAGGTGCGGGTGCTGCTCCCGGGGCGCCAGCGGCGAAGCACGTCCGGGACGAAAAGGCTCCATCCGGCACGGGCTCTGGTTCGGAGTCCGACTCAGACTCGGACGGAGCACCTGAAGTTGTCTCCTCGAAGGCACCACAAGCCGCCTCTGTGGGTCCCCCGGAGGAAGCAATAGAAGGCAGCGAATCCGACCCAGAGGAGGAAACCCCGGCGGGTTCCAAACCTCCCGCAAGCACGGGGCCGTCAAAGTCGTTTCGAAAACCCCAGCCCAGGCAGCCCAGGAGGCCGCCACGGAATCCATTCGCCGAGCGACCTTCTCTGCTTCGGAATGTGAGTCTCAAATGAACTGTTCCGTCCACCTGGTCGCTGACGGCATTGTAATTCGCGTCTAGCTGCTCCTACCTGAAGTCAGGATGACCGTCTCGAACCTTTCCCAAGCAATACGGTTCATCGTCGACAATGACTTCCTCGACAACGTCGAGCTCAAGCCCGGTCAAGCTGACGAGCGCATGATCCAAGTCGTTGGAGATCAGCCTGTAGCCCCGCTACCCCCTCGGCCAGCAACTTCGGACGAGCATGAATGAGCTGGATATTACATGTATTCGCTCTCCCGCTCGCAATCCACAGAGGTAAGAGGACATGCCGGGCGGAAAGATACACACTAGTGGTAGTTAGTAATAATGCTATCGGCTGTCGTCACTGTCACTCCCACTCTCTGAGCCGTCACTCCCATCATCGTCCGAGAACTCGCCGTCCTCGTCCGGCTCGACCTGCAGTGTCTTACGCTCGACCTCGAATCCGATCTCCGCAAGCTCGTTCGAAACCTGGTCGGCCTTGCCGGGTGCGGTGACCACGACGGCGACCGAGGACGATGCGTCGAAGAGAGGCAGGAAGTGCTTCTGCAGCGTGGCGAGCACGTCCGCTTTCGACACTGCCTGGAACTTCTCCAGAAGTTCAATGTTGTGGTTTTGGGATATCCCCTTCAGACCTTGATTTGTGAAGGACATGAGGGCCTAGGGTGATGTGGATCAACGGCCTGTTTCATCCCGGTGCACAGAACACTACTTACCGCACGGCCCGGGGTCGAAACTCCCCGAGCAACCCCGAACACAATGCTGCTCTTCGCGGCGTCGAGAACGGTTTCGTCAAGAGCAATCTGTTCATCTAGTGATGAGCTCCGGCCGAACAATATCATATACAGAGCGACGCACAGATCCGTCCGTCAGGCCCTTGATGACGCTGGCGGCCTGCCGGAAGGCCTCCATGCTGTTCGAGGACTACAAAAGAGAATAAGCTCCCGTAGCAGCATGTGGATAGGAAAAAAACGTACGCGGTACAGTGTGAAGGAGATGAAGCCAGACTCGAGATCCAGGGAGCAATGTGCGCCATACGCCAGACCGGATCCTCGGATATACCGCTATGAAATGCATGCTCGTCAGCCTTATTTCCGGCCGCCCACGCGGAAAACCACATACCCAGAGGTAGCTCTCGGTAGCGTTGAGAACCTCAATGGCGACACGGAGAGCGGGGTACTCAGGGTGGGCCCACCCCTGCACGCCCTTTGTCGTATGCGTGACGAACGCACTCTCGATCGTCGGAAGGCTGACTACAACGGCCTTCTTGACGGGGTTGTTCCCAACGGCACTCAGCGTGTGCACGCCGAGGCGCAGGGGCGCGAGTTCGCTCTCCTGTTACAGTCAGCATAATTGAGTTGCGGCGGATACGAATAAAACAAGCTAACATATCACGTACCGGAAGCACGGCACCGAAATGCCTGGCCATCACGCTACGGGGCTCCTTCAGGGCCAACACATCACCGTTGACCGATATCCGGACGCCGCTCGGATCCGTGACTACATGAGCGGACCCGTTAGTGGGCCGTTCGCAATGCGACGGAAGGGAATGAGTGCTTACGGCAACTCCGGATCTCCTCGAAGTCCTTCAGTACCTCCGCGGGGGCCTCCTGGAGTTGCTGCGCAAGTTTGGGGATGAACTCCATCTGGGGTACAACGCTGCCCATACGCGACGTCGAGCTCTCGGCATATAGCAACTCGTGTGAGATGGAGCTAAGCACAGTATCGCCATCGCGCTTCATCTCGGGAAGGGACTGTTGAATCTTCGCAATGTTGACCTGCAGGCTATGTTGGAGAGAGACGTAAGCTCGGCTGCGTAATCACACTCTCGGAGGTGTGACATACCGATCCTTGTCGAACTCGCTGCCGTAGACGAGGTCCTTGAGCCACGCAACTGATGTCTCGTAAAGATCCCTGTCAACCTTGATGCTGACGCGCATCGTCTCCGTGAAGCTGCCGCTAACGCCGAGCGCAACCTCGTACGAGACGGTGTCACTATCGAGCCTGTGGACGACCTCCTCGTGATTGAGACGCTCGCCAGTGCTCCGCTTGACTGGAAGAGAGAAGAACGCAGAGAGATACACAGTCATGTGCCTGCGATTGCACTTCAGCACGACATTTCAACGCATATATGGAGACTACTCACGGGCGAAGGCGTTCTGGGAGCTTGGCCAGAGAGAAGTAAGCATGAACAGTCACGAAGTCGGACTGCGCCGGTGGAGGGTCAGACCATGACTTCAACGAGGTTCGCGTTACACAAACTCACCTTGACATGGTCATACTGGACGAAGAATGGGAGGGGAGCCCCGTCGCTTTCGATGTGCTTCGCGAGCTCGGTGTTGTTCGTCGCCACTGTAGGCGTGCGCCCGTTCTGTCCATGTTTCTCCTGCACGCTCTGTACAGGGATCCACGCAATGCTCTTCACGTCTGGGACGGGGAACGATGTTAGGATCTCCGTCGGGATCTCCCGTTCGTGCTCCTTCTTCGCCGCCTCAAGCTCGCGCTCGCACTCCGCAATACCGGCAGGCCCAAGGCGTTCTTGCTGGGCTGCGACGCGTGCCTTCTCCTCGCGGTCGAGCCTGTCGGCCATCTCCCCTGACGGCTTTCCAAGAACCACGATGCGTGGCGGATCGACGTAATACCTGAACAGCAGATACGTCAATATACGTCGCATCCGAGGTTCTAACAGCGCCTTACTTCCGCAGGAGGTCCGCCCACTGCTGGCTCGTCCACCGCTTAAGCTCGGCGTACTGGTTGATTTCGTCCATAGATGGCGCGAGATGCGAGCCATCCTCGGAGCCGTAGAGGGAGTCCGTGATCACGTTGCCCGAAAAGGTGTCACCTTGAGAAGACTCGAGTTTGCTGCGGAGCTACCGGAACGTAAGCCAAATGAAATGTTGCCGAGTCCAGGAAGCTTACCTGTCTCTCGTCCCGACCAATGACCATGTCCATTCTGTCCATGTCGATGCCTTCGTCGACGATCCGCTTCAGACTCGCGTTCAGCCTCTCATCGAATGTGTCAATGTGCTCTTTCGGAACGGATCCAACGTAGACAGGAAGGTCCACGTAACTCGCACGCGTGTCCTCGCTAAAGTAGATGTATGTGCTGTGCGACGCGAAGCACTTGTTAGTCGGGAAACCGCGCATTGAGTCTAGGTATGTCGACATACCACAGAGGGTTCTCAATCTCAACATACTCCTTGTTCAGCGGCGCGACGGGTGAAGACGTCAGGTATAATCCGAGAATGTCGAGTGCCTTCCTCTCCAAGAAGGCTGTGGGCGGCGGGCCGAGGAATGCAATTTGGAGCTCTCCGACGCTCTCGTCCTTCTCGGGGAACTCGACAGTCTCCTTTACAGTCTTCGTAATGGGCTGGCGGTCGGCACTTGAGGTCTCCAGGAAGGGTCGTTTCCAGCCCGTAGGTTTAGGCCCGTTGGCTTGGCCGTGCTTCGCGATCGTGGGTTCGACCTGGGTTTGGACAACGTCGAGGAGAGATGAGGTACCCGAAGCCAACTTCCCCGTGATAATGAGTGTCAGATTGTGAGGGACGTAGTATTTGTGGTGATATTCCCGGACTGGTCGGCGCACGTGAGACCAAAGAATATAGGGGAAGCAAAGGCATACACTTACTCTGCTCTACTGTCAGTACACGGAGCGCCTCCATCAGACCACCAGTTTCGCTACGATATGCACTCCCGGGAGGATTAAGCAGGCGTTGCATCCTAACAGACCCAAGTAATTAGAAAATGGGGACATATTAAGGATTCCTGCCTCACCTAAGAGCCATAAGATCTCCAGAGGTATTTTCGCGGCCCTGCATTTCGCTGTATACCACACCAGAATCCTGACCTTTCCCGTCTATATGATGTACCTGCAATAATTGAGCAACAATAAACGAGCAGTAATGCACCGGCTCACTTCTGTGACGAAGCCGGCCTTTGTAAGGGTAGGGTAGAGAATGTGATCCACATAGATCGGGAGAAGCTGTAGGAAGCCTTGTTCGCCAGCTGTAGAAACGGTGTATGCCGTGTGATCGGTGTCGGTCCATGCATTTGTCCCATTGGAAAAGCCGCGGTTGGCAAGATGGTCTATGATGCCCTTGTATGGGTACTTCTCGGAGCCCATGAAGACGAGACTGGGAAGTTCTGAGTCGTGGAAGCACCACACGAGGCAATTGACTCACTGCTCCAACGTATGAGGACAGCCGCTATCATTGAAGACTATCACACTGGTGAGTACATGATTATACGCTCCGGACTGACAACATGTCTTACTTTCGGTACCGACGACGAAATAACCATTCACGAGGGGAGCTGTACGCCACAGTGAATATCTTGACGGTCTTTAGAAAGTAGCACAACACACCATCGTAGTCCAAGTGTACTACAGAAAGGCCAGAAGCACGGCTTTTCCATTTGGAGACACGGATGTCCGCGAAATCGAGCTTAAACTGTTTGATGAGATCGAAGTTGCCATGAGTCTCGAGCGGCTTGATGTTCGGGGAAACATGGTTTGCAAGGGCGGGCATGCTAGTATACAAGTTGCGGTGTGGGAAAGGACGTGCGAGTCTTGAAATATAAGGGCGGGGAGGGGATCGAGGAAGGGAACGTAGGAGCCTGGAGGACTGGCTTGTGGCGGCGAAGAGGCGGGAGAGCAGGGGCATCCAGCAAACAGGCCGTGCTGCAGCCGGCAAGAACCGAGATAATAGAAAAGCCCAGGGGAGCAGAACGAGAATACCCAGTTAAGGAGACCGACCGACAGCTCCTCGAGGCTGCCCGCGCGTAGTCGTACGTGGGTCGCTCCCAAACGCCACACAGCCGCGTCGTCTTTTCCCGCTCACGTGCCTCTCTCTCCGCCCCGGCGAGCCCCCGCGTCTCCCAGCATCCGGCGGCATGTCTCAGGCTGTGGCCGGACACAGGGGATGATGTGTAGCGGCCGCAACACCTCGGGGCGCTGCTCAGTCGCGGCGAAACGCGCTTTGGGAGACAGAGAAGATGTCGGGGCCTCATCAGATAGCATGCGGGTGTCTGGATGATGTCAGGTGCCACCGTTGACGAGACTGCCCTACTATTGATTAGCTTCGCCCATTCGGGCGCCCTTTTCGTACCAACTGAGTAGCCACTAGTCCGTTCACCGCCAATGCTTCAAGCTGCGCAGAGATTGCACAACCCGCAACATCCGACCAGCACCGGTCACACCCACCCTTCCCTTCCGACACCAGTCCCGGGCCTCGCTATAACCACGACGTGCCACGGTGACTTTCTCACAATTGTACGCCGCCCGAGCTTAGCAACGCTCCACCACTCACATCCGTGCTCGCTCTCGACTCGCCACCAAGACTCCGATCCGGCTCGACTCGGGTCCTCGCGAACGCCATGGGAGACCACCCTCTGCCGAGACTAGCTTTTCTCGGCCCGTCCGGATCCTACTCCCACCAGGTCAGCGCGCTCGCCTTCTTCGTGACAGCCCTCCTGACTCCTGTGCACCCGTACAGTGTGCCTTGGAGAGGTTCGACGAGGCCGTCCAGTATACGGAACAGCCCACGATCGCCGGTGCATATTCTTCTCCTATTCGCCGCCCGCGTGCTGACGTATCCGCAGCCGTGTTCAATGCTGTTTCTGAGGACATTCCCTTCGCCGTCATTCCGCAGGAAAACAGCGTCCACGGCTACGTGACAGAGACATATGATTCACTCCGCAGTGACAAAGCAGGAAAGTCGGTTTTTGTGAGGGGTCAAATCACCCTCGCGATCAAGCACTGTCTGGTCGTCCGACGTGGTGTCAAATTGCAAGATGTGGAGAGAGTCATGAGTCACGAGCAGGTTAACTGCCAAGTACCCGCAGCATTTGAACCACCATTGACCCATTGTCCAGGCCTTGGGGCAGTGCTCTAACTTCCTGTCCGAGTACCTGCCCAATGCCGCTCGCATGAAGGTCCCATCTACATCCGCCGCAGCCAGAGCTATTCTGAACTGCGGCCTGGGGACCGGCGAGCCCGAGAGCGCCGCGATCTGTTCTGTCCACTGTGCGGAATCATTCGAAGATCTCGAAATCCTGTTTAGGGGCATCCAGAATGAGGCTTGTGAGTGTCATTACTTCCCCTCAATTGTCGCAAAGCTCCTAACATCTGTATAGCCAATACCACCTGCTTCTTCATCCTCTCGAACTCCTTAGATGCACCGCTTCCCGGAAACAAACGTGAGATGCGGAGGCAACGGGCTCTTGTGCGGGTTAGCAACCAGCTCCAACATTCCAAGGAGGAAGAGCAACCCGCGCCGAGTCGGCTCACACGCATGGTCATGAGCACGCTGCTCACGACGTTTGGCTGCCCTACTCTCCGGATCGACCGACGGCCTTCGCTCAACAGCATTCCGTTCGATGACGTGTATTTCATCGAGCTAGGGGACCTGACACTTCCTGTGTCACCCAGCACGGAGAGCTTCAGTGAGAACGAGTGGCTCCAGAGAATCAAGTATGGGCTAGACGGGATCGAGTCGGCGGGTGGAGAAGGTGTTTTGTTAGGAGTTTGGTGATGATAATATAACCTCTCAACCGATACATATTCTTGGACGCCGATGACTCTTTCGCCTCTGCTAACCTTGTGGTAAAGGTTCCGACAGGATTAGAGTGTGTTCTTAGTCAGCTGCGGGATGAGGAAGAATTACTGTTAGCGGCAATTCCCGACGTATGGATGAGTGATTATGGGCGCTTAATTGCGACTCTCCTTGCGCACTGACCTACGTGCCACACAATGACGACTGCTGCTCTTCCTACTGCCCTGCAGGACATTATCAGCCCTAAGTTTCATCAAAATAACTTTGTCGAAGAGAACTTCATCAAAAATGACCTTGGCATTAAGCTAGACAAAGGCAAGCATCCTCCTGAACACCAGTGATTCCCCACCCTCTCCCTCCGCCCTCTCTTCTCGGACCTCACTAGACGTCTCGATCTAACCCCGAGAACGAACCACCTTCTAGACGACCAAATATGTCGACTGTCACTTACAGCAGGATGTCCGCTTGGGCCCCTTCACTGCCCGCTGCGGCACACGCAGCCGTCCGCGCAGAATTTCCAGCCTCCCAAGCAGCTCCCGACGCACCCGCGCGAGCGTGAACGCCTCGCAACGGTCTGCAAGCATTGGCTACGCGGGCTGTGCAAGAAGGGAGACGCATGTGAGTTCCTACACGAGTACAACCTTCGGCGAATGCCCGAGTGCTGGTGGTACGCCAAGTACGGGTACTGCTCCGCGGGCGACGAGTGCCTCTACGCCCACCCGAAGGAGCGCAAAGTCGAGTGCCCAGACTACAACCGTGGATTCTGCAAGCTCGGTACGTCCCCTCCGTCTTATTCCTGCCCCAATTTTTCGCGGCGCGTGTCCACCCGCGCTCACGGACGCTTCATCTCCGCCCTCTCGCCTACGCTCGCGCCGTCCCCAGGCCCGACCTGCCCCCGCAAGCACGTCCGGCGCGTCGCCTGCAAGCTGTACCTCACCGGGTTCTGTCCGATGGGCCCGGAATGTCCCCGTGGGCAGTAAGTCCTCTTCTCCCGCCCCGCGAAACGCCGTCGTCTCCATACTGACCCGACCGTTACCTTCCCCCTCGTGGCGCGCACCAGCCCGAAGCCTGGTATCCCCCCGGCGAAGTCCTACGATCCCCCAGAGCCTCCCTCGGTGCGGGACCTCGGCCCGCCGCCTCCAGGATACGGTCGGTACGCGGACTTCGACGGCCGCGGCGGTGGCGGGAGCTTCCCGGGGCCCCACCCGCCAGGCGCGGGCGGATCTGGGGGGCTTCCTGGTCCGCGGAGAAACTTGGAGGACGTTGTGTGCTACAAGGTGCGTGCCGCCTCCAGAGCCTGGCCTCCTCGCCTGTCACCCCCGTCCGCGGTGTTCATGACGCGTGTCCGTTCGCGCGGTCTTCCACAGTGCGGCGAGAAGGGCCACTACGCGAATCACTGTCGTCACCACTCCCACAAGCCATACAACAAGCGGCAGCAATGACGTGCCTTGCGCGTCCGCGCCCTCACGCACCTCGGTGCCGTGGCGGATCTTCTCCCGAAACCTGGTCTTCGAGGTTCCTTGCCCTTTCGTGCCCTTTCTTGTACCGTTACCCCTTCCGGCTCCCTGTACATTAGACCCGTGTGTACGTGGAAAATACTATTTTCGAACAGCGATCGCAGACCAGCCCAGGTCCCGTGCGTCTCGTGTGTCCGAGGCGTTATTATCGTACCGTTGAGCCGCGGTCACATTTCCACGCTCTCGAGGCCTGGAGTCGCGGATGACTCCTTGCGTGTAGCAGACATTGTCAATGTGATCACGCTGCCACCCAACGAGAACTTTCGCGAAGCCGATCATTGCTAAGTAGATACATGTTCAATACTCCACAGTACGCCGTGCCCAGATGTATACACGCATTCCGGCCGGCCCCCGCTGCGAGAACGGGAAGGAAGCCGAATGTGATGGGGGGCAGAAGACAGAAGGGAGAGAACGTCCGTTCGAGAGAGGGGATACAGTACGCCGGTGAAGGAGCGAGGAAAATGAGGCCGGAATTACAGAGGTGTCCTCCCACGGCAGCCATCAAGTCCAAGGCGGCCCCCATTTAATCTCAACTACGCCATCACCGCCACTTAGAGGAGATACCAGACCAGAGACCAGGGGAATCCGAAAGGCAGGGGCCCAGATTCCAAGACGAGCGCAAGAAGGGAAGGAGGCGGAGGCGGAGAGAGGCACCCCTATTGCTAGAGCGAGGGCGTGGCAGGGTAATGATGGTATGCTCGAGAGTAGACGGGTGGCATGGTGGGCGACAGCCAGTTGCCAACGGTGGGGGACGTTGCTGATGACGAGCCCATGCCTGTCAGGCCGGTCGGCGGCTCTGACGCGTTGCATACTGCGAGCTGTCGATCCGTGCGCTTAGAAGGCCCTACGGTCGAACACGGCATTGGGGTAATGGTGCAGAAGTTGCTGGATGATCCACCATAGAGGCGTCCCGAACGTGACATGGTTGTTCGTACCTCTCGGCATGCCTGAGTGAAGGATGGCGACCCCATCGCCGTGGCCGGTCCAGACGAGCGAGCCAGAGTCGCCATGGTTAGAGAAATCGCCGGATGTTTTGTCGTAATTATAGATGACGAGTTCCCTGGACTCGACGCCGTTTTCCAGGTTGATATAACCCTCCAATCCGGAGTAGCGTCCAAGCGTGAGACCAGTCTTGCTGCCAATCTTTCCAACGATGTACGTAGGATCCCCGTTCTCGTCCAGACAGTCGGGTTTGGTGAGAAGCTCGCGCGTGAGAGGCTCGCCGATCTTCAGCAAACGATTGGCAGGGAACTTGTATCCTAAGCGGTTGGCGGTGTTGGTCCAGAACATTAGTTTGAGTTCCTGGGGAGTATATTTCTTGCCTGAAGAATATTTCGACGAGTCAACATAAACACGCAAATAAAGATAAGCGGCACAAACCGAGGTCGACGACGTTCCCACTGAAGTTATCCCGGAATTTTGTCTCTTCTAGCTTGAAGGTGGCAAAGTCTCTCGTATAGTGGCAATCGTCCACTCTGACGTCGATCTTTGGTGCGTAATCAACGTACCCGATGTTACGAGCATTGATGTTGGCCCAATCGATGGTGACATCCTTCAAGAACTTCTCGAGAATGACGTTGTCCTGCTTCAGTCTCTCCAAATCTTGCCTCTTGCGTGTCAACGTCGACTCTGCCTCTCGCGCCTCGTCCTTGCCCTCCTTTGTCTCCCTAGTCCCCAAAGCGGCTATTTCAGTAGCCAAGTCGATAACCTCTTCGACTTTCGTGCCGATAAGATCCGTGGTCTCCTGGATGGTCTGCTGAAAGCGAGGGAAGCCACAAACACGAACCTTCTGCTTAGGCGCGCCGGTGCGTTCCCTAGCATACTCGTAGTCGACTGTGGTATTCGCGCGGAGGACGTGGGCGCAACTGAGGCCCAAGACCTTGTCACTGGGTTTGCCATTCTTGTCGATGCCTTCGTGGAAGTAATAGCCCAGACTACCCTGCACGTCGTCCGACCGCATCTGCGCTGTAGCGAGGGGTAATCCAAGGGCAGTCGTCAAGGTGCGACGGACGTGGGAGGTGGGGTCGGTGGAGTCGGTGGGTTTCATAAGGCTGGCGAGCTTCTTCACCTCTCCCTCGTACCACTGTGTAACCGCGCCTATAACTCCGTGGTCCTCAAGGATCTTAAGGACGTGAGGGGAGGCGTCTCGGGCTTCCGCTGGCGTGTTACGGCCGGTATGCGTCGAAATCCAGAGGGTGATGGGGCCGAGAGTCTTCTTCCCCACTTCGTCGTAGGATGAAAAGCGGACTGGCAAGAGGGCAGAGTACTTGATGCCGCGCTCCTTGAAGAGGAGGATGATCTTGGGTGCAACGATGCCCCATACTAGGTTAAGGGGTGTGTTGAAGACACCCTGAGCCGTCTTGGCTGCGATCTTGAAGAATCTTGCCCCAGGGGGCGGGACCGGGAAGGGGTTCGTTTCGTGGTCTGAGCGATAGACGAGCTCGGGAGGGTTTGCAGAGACTCCATGCCAGAAATGGATTTTTTCGAACTCGCTGACGAGGTTCGGAGCGACAACTTGATAATACGTCTCCGGAAAGTTGGGTTTGGGGAGGATCGAACGAGTGGGACTAACAGGCAAGGTAGGATGACCAAGGATGTGATGGGACGCAAGGGTTTGACACTGGAACATATAAATGGTCATTCCTAAGTACAGAATGGTAAGTGGTATAGTTTTGAAGTAAGGCCGAAGGGGACTTGCCAGCGAGGAGCTCGGGTGTCTTCTCCAGGAGTGCGAACGTCTGTGCGGCGAATTCGGAAGTGACTACGAGGGAGGGGGGCATCAGCGAGGATGACAGGCGCATACAACGAGAAAGGGGCTTGCCATCGAGGCAGAGACCAGCCTTCATCAGGTCGTGAGGCGTGATTTGGGTAATGTCTTGAGAAAATGCTTGTAAGTGGAACTTACAATAGGCAGAAGACTGGCGACACTCACGTTTCTCCTCGGCCATATTCGATAATGTTCAAGGAAGGCAAAGAGACTCAGGAGTCAGGACGCTATTCCGATTCTACGCAGTGAATCGGATTTACAATGGAGGAAGCGTGGATTACATAACGGAATGCTTAGTCATTTGCGGACACCATCATTGATGGATTGATTCTATTGGCTC
>FTLJ01001423.1:0-11048 GCA_900155495.1 Porogramme epimiltina | reverse complement strand
CTCGCCTTGCCTACTGTCGCTGCTGACCTGATGCATCGCCGAACGTAGGCGAAAGTGGAGATCCGATTGTCGCCGACAAGGACGCCACAGAGTGATGAGCGTTATCACGGTGGGATGTGTAGAGGAACCAGAGAGGGATGTGGGTAGGATTCGATGCGGGGAGAGGTTCTGCGCATCGACGAACACGCTGAAGGCTGCCGAGACTCAATTCCGATTCTACGCAGTGAATCGGATTTACAATGGAAGAAGCGTGGATTACATAAGATTTGCTTAGTCATTTCGGGTAACCATCATTGATGGATTGATTTGATTGGTTCAAGAGCCTCCTTCCCTTTCGGGCTCCCCTTGGATTGAGGCTCTCCCCCCTTGGCTTAAGTAATACGGGCAACTGTTCTGCTCGTTCATTGGCCGAGCACCCGTTTTCCCTTTTGGGCTCCCCTTGGGTTGAGGCTCGCACTCCTTTGCTTAAGTAATATGAGCAACCATTCTCCCCGTTCATTGGCAGAGCCCTCGCTCTCCTTTGTTGGTCTCCTTTGTTGGGGATGACCCCGGCGCCGGAACCAATTTTACAACATAGTCTCAGTTCATTGTTAAATAACCTCTGCCTTGGTGAGGCACATCGCCAAGAAAACAATCCATTCAAATGACGTATAAGTAAATCAAACACTTCCGGCGCGCTGCACGCAGGCGTCGCGCCGCCTCCTGCATCTGCGAAATGCATCAGAGGGGAAGGGGAGTACCTATGTGTGCACTACATGCACATGTATCTAAAGAAAACTCAAAGTATTCGTACGAGACAGCCGCGGCAGAGTCAGCACAGTGTATATATGCCACGACGTGTGTGGATGTGCTCACGGAGCCGGCCCACACTGACTCGAGACAGTGAGGACGCCCGTGGGAGCTCCCGCACATCGTCGTGGGGCCCAGGAAGGGGCCCCAGGGGGAGGGGCAACGGCGCCGCGGCGGGTCCGGGGTACGCTGAGGCGCGGAGACGCGTGAAGGTAGGGAGCCCGAGGCCAGCGCCGCACCTGCGCAGGGAGCGTACAAGGAGCGGCGAGCGCAAGGGGTGGGGGCAGACCGGGAGGGGTATATAACCGATGACACTGTCGTGTGTGGCCCCGCAGGCGCATGGATCCGGAGTCCGGCGAGGACGGCGTGATAGTGTCGGGCGAGTAGAGAGTGCGCATGCCGTTGCCATTGTAGTTTGGGGAAGGCGCAGGGAGGGCGGGAGCACTGGGGAGGGCCGTGGCTTCTGTCGCGCGGCGCTCGGCGTACACTCGAAGCATGTCGTTGGACGACATCACGTTCACGGGCATGGGCTGCATCGGCATCACACCCATGATGGATGACTTGGGGGTGGACTGGTGTACCGGGGTGGGAGGAGTCGGCATCACTGGGGCGTCAAACCAGAGCTCGCCGGCCTCACCCGTGTGCATCACTGGGACGGAGCAGATGAGATACATCAGCCTGAGATGGCATGGATGAAGCGGAACTTACGGGCCAGCGCGGGCATAATCTCATCGATACTTGGGTGGGGTGGGGACTCTTGACCGGACATGTGAGCGCAGAAATCCTCGGAGGTGAGAGACAGAGATCGGAGGACCAGCTGTCTGGATGGGCGACGTGATGGGCGATGTGTTGCTCGAGCTCTCGGGGGAAGCCTGGCGTTCAGGAGAGGTGGGGCATGAGTAGTCTGGAAGACGCGGGTGCGGCAGGACTCCGTCGAGGGGCGAGGGTCGGCGGCGAAGGAGGCGCGGGAGTCCTGGTTCTCAAAGGCGGAGCTGAGACATCTGCGGCTGCTCTTCTGCGCCCATTCCCCGCGCAACTATACCAGCTTGGCCACCCTCCTCCGCGACGGTCGCCTCAGGACGGATGGCACCGAGCGAGAGCGAGGACGCGCGGTTTCTGGGGACGGTCATACTGTTGCGGATGGCAGCGTTTGCGCCAGCACCGGAGAGGGACTTCCAGTCGGTCGAGATCGTGGACATGTGCTTATCTACCATATCGCTGAACCGCTTGAGCTTCCCCTTCTGGCGGCGGCCGCCGAGACGGAGTAGTCGCCGACGAGGAGACCTACGACGATGATGTTGACGAGGACGGCAGCAGCGTGGTGGCGGAATGTAGCTATGTTTTTGTAGAATCGGATCCGGCGGGGTCGTCCCCGCGGTACAACAAGTGTCACGTGACACCGCGACCATCGCTCCTGCATCAGTAAGTAGTACTGCATCAGTAAGTACTTTCCCGGAACCCTTATCGTCTTATCGCTCTTATTTTTATCAGCTAAGACGAGTAAGGTGCGTAAGGCCGATAGTAAGCTCTATAAGCTCCATAAGCACACAGATTGCTCCTGATCGTCTTTCTGAGACGGCAGAATTATAGCATTAAGACTATTCTATGCACACTACAGTAGGCATATAAACGCAGGGAACGAGAAAGGACACACGGCGAGCCAGAACACACTCAGCAGTGCGAAACGCACCCACAGTGCCAGCAGTCTGGCAGGCGGCTCACGCGGCTGAACTTCTTCAGGTCCCAGTGGGATCTTGACCACGACGTAGTCCAAGCTCGGCTCGAAGCACGCCGACGTTGACCTTCGTCACCGAGTTCTTGATCTCGTTGAGCGGGATCCCGAGCCCGAGCTTCGCCACGATGAACGCGAGCGGGTACCCGGTCGCCTTGGACGCCAGCGCGGACGAACGCGAGAGCCGCGCGTTGACCTTCCGAGGCGATTAGCGCACCGCGCGAGCATACACAGACAGAAAACTCACCTCGATGATGTAGTACTCGCGCGAAGTGGGGTTCAGCGCGTACTGGATGTTGCACTCTCCGATGATGCCGAGGTGGCGGATGACGTTGATGGCCGTCGTCCGGAGCATGTTGTAGTCCGCGTCCAAGAGCGTCTGGGACGGCGCAACGACGATCGAGTCGCCCGTGCGGACACCCAGGGGGTCAAAGTTCTACCAACACCCTCGCTCAGCACCATCGCTCCAAGCAAGCCTCAGAGAACGACATCCCTCCATGTTGCAGACCGTGATGCAGTTGTCGTAGCAGTCGCGTACGACCTCGTACTCAATCACCTTCCATCCCTTCATGCTCTTCTCGGTCAGCATCTACGGGCTCGTCGGGAGCGCCTTGTAGCACAGCGCCTTGAGCTGCTGCTCGTCCTGCGCAAAGCCCGAGCCGAGCCCGCCCAGCGCGTACGCCGCGCGCGCCATCACCAGGTACCCAATCGCGCCCGCCGCGGCGACGGCCTCGTCCACGGTCGTCGCCGTGCTCGACTGTTCCCAGCGCTCCCCGATCTCCTCCATCGCACTCGCAAACAGCTGCCGGTCCTCGGTCATGATGATCGTGTCGATCGGCGTCCCGAGCGCCTTGCACCCGAGCGCCTCGAACTCGTCCTTGAGCTTGATGCCCACCGCTCAGCGCCGTCTGCCCCCCGAACGTGACGTAGATCCCGTCCGGCTTCTCGTACTTGATGATCTTGCGCACGAACTCGGGCGTCACCGGCAAAAAGTACACCTTGTCCGCGAGCCCGCGCGACATCGCAATCGTGGCGATGTTCGGGTTCACGAGGATGGTGTAGACGCCCCCCTCCTTGAGCGGCACCTTGATCGCCTGCTAGCCCGAGTAGTCGAACTCGCCCGCCTGGCCGATGGACAGGCCTCCAGAGCCGAGGATGAGGGCCTTCTGCACGTTCGCGCGGGGGACGCGCACCTCGTTCTCAGGCTCCGCCTTCGTCCCGCCCGGCATCGAGATCGGGACGAGCACGCCGGTCGTCGCGCAGTCGAGGATGTTCTGGGCGAACACCACAAACAAGAACTCCGTGTCGCGCGGGCCGGGCGTCGACTCGGGGTGGAACTGCACCGAGAAGAACGGCTTGTCGACGCAGTAGATGCCCTAGTTGCTCCCATCCTTCGCGTTCTGGAACAGCTCCCGCCAGCCCTCGGGCAGCGACGCCGTCTCGACCTGGAAGCCGTGGTTCTGGCTCGTGATGTAGCAGCGCCCGCTCAGCGCGTCCGTGCACGGCAGGTTGTGCCCGCGGTTGCCGCGCTTCATCTTTGACGTCTTGGCGCCCGCCACGAGCGCGAGCAGCTGGTGGCCCAGGGCCCCAGGCAGATGCCGAAGATGGGCCGGTCCGCCTTCTCCATCGCGCACGCGAGCCGCTCGATGGCCGCCGGCGCGACTATGGTGGGGTCGCCGGGGCCGGTCGAGACGAACAGGCCGTCGAAGGGCTCCTCGGTGCCCGTGAGGTAGTCGTAGTCCCACGGGACGACCTTCAGCTCGATGCCACGGTGCGTGAAGCACCGGATCTGGTTGTACTTCATGCCGACGTCGACGGCGAGCACGCGGAGGGGACGCGCCACGGACGGGTGCATTTTGGGCACGCCTACCGGCTTGAAGACGCGCGGGACCTTGATGGACACCGCGGCGACGAGGTTGTCCTGGTGCGGGTCGTGGAAGGGAATGTCGACGTAGTCCTCGCGCCAGCGTGCGGTGAACGCCCCAGGCGGCGACGGAGCGCGCGAGGCGGGCGCAGAGGGGGACATGAGCGAGGCACGCCGGCTCGCGGGCGCATCTGCACGCCGAGCCAGAATCTTTCCGTGGATAGATCCCTTCTCTCGGATCTTTTTGGTCAGGGCGTGGGTGTCGACGCCAAAGATAGTGGGCATATGTCTTCTGGGAGAAGGGGCTCATAACGTTGAGGGGTCATTTGTCCACCCTCCACTTAAGCTTGGCTCCGGCCAGTGGCAGAGCGCGTTCGAGGATAGACGTGTTGTTACTCGCAGTTACTCGCAGCCACGTAATGCGAATGCATCTACTCCAATGGTGATCAGCCGCAACTCGTGAGAGTCATATAGGCATACTTACTTACGCGAATAAGCAGCGTTGGCGGGATCGATTCATATCTGGGCAGGGAATTAGCTGACGTCCTTGCACGGGCATATTCACCTACAATAGATACGCCCTCCGTTCGAGACGAAGCTGAAATTCTCCAATTCGTTCATGAGGTTCTTGAGAATATCCTTCACAGTATCGAGCAGCTCCGATTCGATGAGACCTTGTACGATCCAGTACGAATCCCAGCGCTCTGGGAAGTTGCGCGCATGAGTGTTGTTTTCTTTGTCAGTTGGGTCGAGAATCGCATATCAAGGTCGTGACGCTGCGCTTGCAAGGTCCAGACTGATTGAGGGAAGCATCCAAGCCCCCTGACCCGTCAGCCGTCCCTTCGCCACCTTGCTCATGCGCATGCTGCGGGAAAGTGACGTTAGCCTAACTGCAGTCCTGCCGCAGGGTTCTGCACTGACGTCAATGGATGGTCATCGCGAGACATCCTTATCTGTGCCTGTTCCGCCTCTCCATCTTCTTGTTCTTCTCTAGACATCCTTATCTGTGCCTGTTCCGCCTCTCCATCTTCTTGTTCTTCTCTGCCTTCCTCATCGCAACCCCCGCCGTCTCACGTCTGTCCACAAGCCTCGGCAAGGGTCTCTCCACCTCGCCTGAGTACGGTCTCCAAGAACGCGTTCCACCGAGCTCGAGCACAGTGTAGGGCAAGTTTGGAGGTAGGGTGGCCGCGATCGAGCCTCGAGGTCTCGGTGCTACGGTAAGTGTGCTGCGGTAGATGTGTTGAGGTAGATGTGCTGCGGTAGGTGTACTGCGGTAGGTGTGCTACGGTAGATGAGGGTCCTATTCGGAGGTGGCGATGTGGCTTCGGCGAGGATTTTGCGATGGGGGAGGGATGACTTGGTGCCAAGGTGCCAGAGCTGGGATGATGCTACGGCAAGCAACGATAGGGACACTATTCAGTCCTCTGACTCCATCGTCCAATAGAAAATACTCACCCGGTATAAAATCCCAAGCCGTTGGCCGTTATGCTGCTAGAAAGAATTGTCCAGACCCGGTTGCAACGGCCTTGTATGAACTTCAACACGAGGATAAGGCAGACGAGAAACGCGTCACGGGAGAGGAACGGAGTTGGAGAAGAGTCATGAGATGAAAGCACCGCCACTCCGTCTTCCTGGGAGTTGAGAGTGAGCGGAGGTCGCTGCGCATCTGAGCGGAGAAGGAGGGTAGAAGAGAGGCATGAGGACAGAGGCGCCAGAGGCCTCCTAGTTCAGTGTAGGCGCCGGCCAACTTGGAATACAGTTCAATCGGTTCAACGAAACGTGAGGTGGCCGTATTTACTGATACACTACAGAACAATCTCGTGTGAGTGGCAGTCTGTGTAGGTATTAGCATAGTAGGCTTGGAAACTGTCGAGAGTAGCTGAAAAGTGAATATCGTGATTCGTGGGGGAGGCGTACCGACATCGGGGTCAATCAGGTGGCGGGCACAGGCAATGGAAGCCAGAGGAACAATGCCAACCATGAGCACGTCATTATTAATTGCAGGACGCACTACCCAGAGGCCCTAATGTCATCTGGGCCATCAAGATCGGTGTTGAACCACTCGACATAAGCACAAGGTTACATGGAATGGTGAAAACGAAGGACAGAAAGCGGTGCACACGAGCGACACTGAAACGAGCCGCGCCCCATGCATTACAGTTGAATCAACGAAAAGTTACTACTACCCCGAAGACCAAAATCCACTTGGATGGGCAAAATGCGGTAACCATTGATGTGACGCAGACCGGGCGGTCTGCTGGGGGCGAGGGTCACGGAGGCGAGTCGTGCAAGCGTGCGTGCGGGGAGCGAGAGAGGAGAGAGGGGGCCGAGGCGAGAGGGTAGTAGGAGGCCGGAGGCGGACGTGTGAGGCTGTCGATAAAATAACGGTGTGGCGAAAATACTAAAGACGAGCGCGCCAATGCGCGAGAGAAAGTGCGACGAAGACGATGAGCTGGAAGGTGACAAAACAAAGCCGGGATTCGTCTGCTCGAAGGCAGGGATTAAATACATACAGGAGAGACGCAAAACTGTACGGATAAACAGTGCAAGAGCCGGCGAAACACAGGAAATACGGGCACGAGAGAACGATCGGGACGGTGTTGTGGTGCGGCGTCGTCCGGAAGACGATCGTGCTTTTAGGGTGCACGCGCGTCGCGCGCAGTCGTTTTGAGGGCGGTTGCACTGGGCAGCCGTGCAGGATGCACATCACCATGCAATAGTAGCCGGGGTTCTAAAAGGTGTTGTTAGCCCTATGCCGTTGATGTTCAAAGGAATTACCCTACCACTGCTAGCCCTTGTAAGGCTCTGGATCCGGTCCTTCCTCTATTTTGAGCAGTACCGTAGATCCCGGTGTGTGGAAGCACCGATTCCTGACCTCGTTCATAAATTCCTTGTCAGTGTACTGTTTCTTATCATGCAAATGGCTGTGGTCTCCAGGTGGGAAGAAACTTCCATGGCATCCGACACTAACAATTCAAATTATCGATCATGATTGCAGCCCTATATGTTTGGTCACTCACAGGTGACCTGTCAAGCCTGACCTTTTCTTCAGCGTTCGAGAACATCGAGGATGCAGGCATCGATAGATTCCATTTGGGTCCCCGCCGTATTTTTTTGCTGCTTTGGAGCGGTCCATCTTTGCCTTGTAGACGGCGTGCTTTCTTGCAAGGTCACCTCGCTAAGCTCAATGATCAGAAACAATGGTAATCCCACCAAGAAATAGACTGACCTTCAGGAGAGTGTGAGACCCTTGGTCTCCAGAGCTGGACCCAGCCGGGCGTTCGTTGGTTAACGAAGACATCTGGTCCTGGTCCATTCTGGGGGCTACAAGAGCTGTTAATACTAGTTGAATTGGATTTCAGAACAATGGCATCACCTTCCACATGCCTACGAGCTGCAGCGGGGTCTACATAGGTTGAAACCGACAACCATGCATACCAAAGAAGGTTGTACAGCTGCAGGACGTCAGCCCCATGACCTCCACTATGAAGTCTGTGCTTCCTCTGTTGGGAAAGTAGGTCCACAGTAGCATGTAGATTGTGTGGTGACACAAAATCACAGGCAACCTTGATTGCACTTTGAACATTGCGAACCTGTGTGGGCCACATCAATGATATATGCCCTTACCACTGATAGTGGCAAAACCTCTCACCTGATGTGGACAGCCAGCAGGGATAAAGACTGCATCGCCGACAGTCTGTTTGATTGTCCATGGCTCTACCATATACATTTTCGCAAGGTCTCCGAGTGCAACATCATCTAAAAATTCTGACTGAACGTGAATGGGGTCCTGGATTCCCAGACCCGGATTTCGTTGCCGGAGAAACTGTCGAATGAGGTTTTGGGAGTATGATGGAAAGATGTGCCAAATAGCCGCTACTTCCGTTGGAGACTTAGACCAAACCATGATGTTAACGGCATCCGTTACATCCAGGTGGAGTCTGGTAGTACCGTGCGGGGTGAGGCGGCCGTCGTCTCCAAATGCGACATACATTTTGGGACCTGGCACCAAGAATGAGGGTTAGTTAATATTCACCGGTACAATTAAGGATATACGACACGCCTAAGTCTGGAACAACCGCATTCTCGGGGAAGTGGGCCGCAAGGTTTAAGACGCCATCGAGGGAAGCCGTATCTCGGCATGAGCCAGGAAGAGAGAGCATGAAGTCTTTGCGTAATGATCCGAACATGTCACCGAAATTGTCCTCCGGAGGCCAATCCTATACCTCATGTTAGAAACAAATACTTGATGCGCAATTTTCTCTACCTTGAGCTTCCATATTCCATTGTTTGTATCCCCTGCTTCTAAGCGTCTGAAGAACTCCGCGGCTGTCCAATGTTCACATGCTACTTTGCCAGTCATACAGTCGACCGGGCCCACTTGAACATTTCCGTACTTTCTTATGAAGTCCCTTGGGGTCCATTCCCCCTGTAGCAAGGAGTCCGTATTCTTCACTAAGAGTGGTACACCAGATTCGAATGCTGCGTCGAATTCATGCTGGCTGAAACTGCAATCGTTGAAGACTTTGACGGAACCTTTCGAGACAGCGCCATCCAGAGGGATGAGCCCGTTGCTGTACAGTGTTACTAAAAGTGAACTCATCAAACGGTGCTGAAAACGACTCACTATGTATCAGGAACATTGAGACGAGCTATAGCGTCATTGAGAACATCTTTGGAGAGGCTACTGAAGGGCCAGAACAGGTCGGGAGTGTGTGGTGACCTGGGACCACGAACGTGCGTCTTGACAGTACAGAGATTCGATCCATCCATCCAATAGCTCATCTACGTGGTTCACAGTTATCAATCCCCATGAGTCACGCGAATTCTGCTGAACTCACGGATGTGCTATCTTGAACCAAGTCGTCGTGGCACTCTTGACAAATTTCTATCGCACAGTTCCGACAGAACCATGCACCTGCGAAGAGGTCGGACCCACATGCATCTGCAGAAGATGTTATTCAAATCGCAAGCGGTCTGCCGTTACAAGTGAGTACTTACCGCATGTGACTCTCGTATCTACGAGTTTCTTATGAAAGACTGAATTGGGTCGGGAAATGTGGTCCAGCTCTTTCACTAAAAGTGGATAGAGCAATGGGGCGATCTTTCGCTAGATCCAGGGGTTAAAAAATGATCTCATAGCTCCAGGTTAAACATCAACTCACAGCAATGATCCCTTTGAAGACGTCATTTAGTTTGTGACCGAAGACCCTCGGGAAATTGGGCTCTTCGGCATGATCTCTATGGAATGAGATGCTTCCATTGGAAGACGAAGACGACGAAGTCAAAACCCGTCGAAAACCTATTAGATAGTAATAGTTAGATCAAGTACAGTCTCATTATTTCCTGACGAACCGACGAATTTGCACGGGGGGTCTGCGTTGGCCGAAGGTTTATTGAGAGCGAAGCAGACGGTGCACTTGGGTTGTTTCCGGAAATGTGGGGGTAGTCGGGGATGACTACATCTTTCTTTTTGGAGCAGAGAGTTCTCGTCGCTTGCGGGGGAGTGCATAGCAGTGCAAAATTTGGTTCGGAGCAACAGGCAAAGCAAAGTTATATATGCCACGTAGGCACTACCACTGATGAAGGGAGTGTCAGCAAGAACATATATTGATTCTAACAATTTCGCACCTTTCAGTCGATGAGCCTTGGAATCGAATATGTGGATTGATGACCTTGTAACGATCGCGATGAGTGCACTATGTGACCGGCGTCCACCGAGCCTGCTTGAGCCAGGCCATGCTCCAAGGGACCGGAGCGCCAGGGGAAAAACATGGATTACATAAGACATTTGCGGCCACCATCATTGATGGATTAATTCTATTGGCTCAAGAGCTTCCCATTTGGGCCCCCCTTGGAATGAGGCTCTCACTCCATGGCCTAAGTAATACGGGACACCGTTCTGCGCGGTCATTGGCTGAGCACTCGCTTTCCCTTTGGGGCTCTCCTTGGATTGAGGCTCGCGCTCCATTGCTTAAGTAATACGAGTAACTGTTCTGGAGTCCTTCCATTGGTCGAGCTCTCATTCTCCTTTGTTGAGGATGACCCCAGCGCCGGAACCAAATTTGCAAAATCAGGCACCGTGCCACCTGTGAGAGGCTGTGACCTCCCGCATCCATTGCGAAATGCATGGGAGGGGAAGGGGAAGACCTATGTGTGCACCACGTATGCATGTATGTAAACAAAACTCAAAGCATACATACGAGACAGCCTGGGTACAGTCAGTGCGGTGTATATATGTCGCGACGCGCGCACATCTGCTCGCGGAGCCGGCCTACACCGAGACAGTGAGGACGCCTGCGGGAGCTCCCGTGCCTCGTCGCGGGGCCCAGCAAGGGGCCCCAAGGGGCGGAGAAACGTGGCGGGTCCGAGGTACGCGGGGGCTTAGAGATGCGTGAAGGTGGGGGGAGCCCAAGGCCAGTGCTGCTCCTGCGCAGGGAGTCTATGAGGAGCGGAGAGCGCAAGAGGGGGGGGGCGGACCGGAGGGACATATAACCGACAACACTGTCGAGTGCGGCCCCGCACAGGCATCGAGGTGAATCAGGGCGGAGAAGGGTAAATGAACAGTCGCCCGCGCAAAGCGGATGACGGGGAGGAACAGAGGAATGTGGGGAGACGGTGATGCGACGCGGACCGTGAGGTCTGCTGGGGGCGAGGGTCACG
>FTLJ01001421.1:0-10733 GCA_900155495.1 Porogramme epimiltina | reverse complement strand
CCCTCCCCCCCGCCTACTCACGGCACCTTCATGTCCGACTCGAGCTTGCCTCGAAGACAGCCGCCAAGTCCCCTCGTGTTCTCCCCCGAAACCGTCCTCAACCCCATCCAACCTCAGGCGAGCACCTCCTCCAGCGCAGCCAACGCCTATGGCTCCGGTTCCAACACGGTCTCTATGCCCTTCGTCAGGCGACATGTCACACGTCGTCTCAAGGCCGCCAAGTCCGAGTGCGACAAGGAGCTCCAGCGCGTCACCAACTCTATCACGGCCTTCTTCGAGGAGCGGCTGCGCGAGAACGAACACGAGCAGGAACTGGAGCGCGAGCAGCGGGAGCTGGAGCGCGAGCGTGATCGGGAGTCCCAGGCGGGCGATGTTGAGCCTCTCCGCGAGGCCTTCGTCCTCCAGCCACAGGAGTTGCGCTCTGCACTCCAGTTCGACGAAGTGAGCTCGGATGGGGGGTACGAGGCGGAACCTGAGGGCCATGGGCACAGTCGACAACGTGCGTCTCTCGACGAAGACAGTCCTAAGCAGCCCACGCTGACCCATCGGATCTCCTCTCCCGGACTCCTCACAGCGTCCGTGTCGTCCACGAGCCCTTCTTCTCTTCGACGGCATACTACATTACCCCGGGAACGATCTATTAGCGTCCTCGCGCCCACCACCGGCACCTCCAGCCCTTCATCAGTAACCACGCCCCCGCCTGAGGCTGTAAGCCCACGCAGGCAAGGCGAGTCCTCGCGCTCCGGCCAGTGGTCCGGCCAAAGCTTAGCTTCACGCCGGCTATCCCGCACCATTCACATCCCTGTTCGCCCGCCCCGCTCCGGTCACAGTTCCCGTTCGACATCCCGTTCCCGTTCCCCACTCCCGCGATCGAGTTATGGCGACTCGAATCCCGGCCGCCGATCATCACGCATTCTCGTCGACGACCCCGTGGACCCGATCATGACCACGCTTTATGAGATCATCGCCGTGGCCACGGACGTCGTCGACATGTCCATCAACCAGCTCACGGCGAACCCCAAGGTCTGCGAGACGCTCGTCCAGCGGGTGCAGAACATCGGCAAGGCTTGGGACGAGCATCCAGATTGGCACGGTCGGAATTGGTATGTGCAAGTGCTCCTCGCGATTGCGAGTCTGAGCCGGGTCGTCGAGTGGTGGGAGGCCGAGAAGCAGTTCTGGAACTTTGATGACAACGACGACGAGCAGGAGGAACCGCTCACGTTTGTCATGAAGCCCGCCGAGGAGGAGATTCCCGCGACAGCGCCCGCACGTCCGGATGGAGAGAACGCGCTCAAGCTCTCTCCGGAAGACGAGGGCCGCCTACGGATGTCGCGCACCACCAGCAACAACCGACGCTCGCGAGATGAGGCCACAAAGGAGATCGTCTCGTCAGTCACACACAAGGACTCGGACCACTCCAAGCCGTCCTCGGTCAAGTTTGACGGGCCTAACGAGTCTGCGCGGGTTCTTGCGACGGAGCGCCTACGGCTACAAGCCGAGACCGCTCAAAGTCAGAATATCGTGATGGAGCTTAGTCTGGATGGCGACCACTTTATCTGGATCAACTACGCCTGGCACAGTGTCATTGGGTGGGTGTTTTATCGTGACATACGTGCGCGGTTAGCTCACATTTCCTGTCCAGTACCGACCCAGAGGATTACTTTGGCACGCGCGTTTCGAAGCTTCTCGCTCCCGCGGACTGGCACGTTTTCCGGGATGCGACGCGGCGCCTGCAAGAGGATGATGCCCACACCGTCGAAGTCAAGTTTAGGCTCCGAATATCTCCGTGCGACGACTCCGCTTCGCCTACGAACCTCTACCAGCGGATGGAGGGCAGCGGTATGCTCATGATCGACCGAGAGGACGGCCGACCGACACATTCCATGTGGGTCGCGCGCCCTGTCGGCCAACCCGAAGTGATTCAAGCGCCGCCCTCCATACTCCTCGAAACCGGTGATGTTGGCGACGAGCCAGGATCAGCGGAGCCTGCGCAGGTAGGCTTCGGCGACCGCAGCGCGCTCGAGCCCGTGACGCCATTCCCGTTCGCACGCCCTATCAACACGGCCCCGATACTATGCCGCATTTGCGAGTGCAACGTCCCGCAGTGGTACTTCGAGAAGCACAACGAGACCTGCAGCGAGGTGCACCGGCTGGAGGCCGAGATCGCGGAGTGCAACGAGTCTATCGCCGAGCTGCGCAACACCATCCGCGAGCTGCAGACGGCCATGGACCGCAGCTCCCCGATGACCGTGCCCGAGTACCGCGGGATGCCGATCTTCCAGCCTAACTCGCCGAGCTCGTCGCCGCTGCAGCTCCTCCGGGCGCCGCTCAAGATGAAGCGCATAAGCGTGAAGAAGATGCAGCGGCAGGTGCTCGAGCAGCTGGAGGACATCCTCCAGACCTCCGCGGAGGTCCAGATCCCTGCGCTCAAGGAGGACGAGTCGACGGAGCCGATCGAGCGGCAGCGGTTGCTGTCGCCTGCGTCGGAGCGCAAGATGTCGTCGGTCCGGCACTGGAACAAGCCGACCATTGAGGACGCGGCCCTCTCGCAGCTGATCGAGGACGCGGAGCGGCTGATGCGCCAGAAGATCGACAACGTCGTGCGCATGCAGAACACGATCAAGTACTCGGAGAAGATCCGGCAGGAGTGGGAAGAGAAGGTCGAGCAGACGTTGCAGTGCTACGAGGACGAGGAGGACAGCGAGAGCGAGGGTGAAGGTGAGGATGAGGACGCGGAAGTCGGCCAGGAGGACAGCGCGCAGGATGACGGCCAGGACGACGACCACTCCAGCACGACGTCGGAGTACGCGTTCACCGGCCAGCAGTCGTCAGACCCGACGCCGCTCGCGTCCGCGTCGCCGATCCCTTTCAGCTCAAGTCGCGAGCCGCCACATGCCTCTGTGATGATGAGCCCGTCAAGCCTTCCCTCCGCCATTCCCATCCCGACGTACTGGCAGCAGAGCACCACCTACCAGACGCGCTGTTCGACGCCGTCGTCGATTTCTTCTCCCTTGGCTTTGGCTGCCCCCATTGTCGCGTCACACGAGCAGCCCCCTCCGATGGACCTGAACGAGCCCGCACCCGCCTCGAACATAACCATCCGGGCCCGCCGTTCGCCTCAGAACTTGGAACCTAAGCTGCTCATCACTCCCCCGCTGTCTCCCATGGTCTCCCCTCAGGACGCCGCCAACGTCGCTTCGCGACGATCCCACCGCCGCCATTCGACCGCTCAGCCGATCATCAGCCCGACTGCGTCGTTCTCCGGCACCCCGCTTTCACCACGCCTTCCGTCGGTCGCGCCACTCTCGAGAACGACGCCGACGTCGATCAAGGACTTCGAGATCATTAAGCCTATTTCTAAGGGCGCCTTCGGGTCCGTCTTCCTCGCCAAGAAGAAGGTGACCGGGGACTACTTTGCGATCAAGGTCCTGAAGAAGGCAGACATGATCGCGAAGAACCAGATCACGAACGTCAAGGCGGAGCGCATGATCCTCATGAAGCAGGCCGAGTCGCCGTTCGTGGCGAAGCTGTACTTCACGTTCCAGAGCAAGGAGAACCTTTACCTCGTCATGGAGTACCTGAACGGCGGCGACTGTGCGGCACTCGTCAAAACGCTGGGGTCTTTGCCTGAGGAGTGGACACGGAGCTACGTCGCGGAAGTTACGCTGGGTCTGGAGTACCTGCACCAGCGTGGCATCGTGCATCGGTGCGTGCTGTCTCCGCGTTTTTCCCTGGGTATTCCGCTGAAGAATCGTCCCACAGTGATCTGAAACCTGACAACCTGCTCATCGATCAGCATGGTCACCTCAAGCTGACCGACTTCGGTTTGAGCAGGATTGGTCTCCTCGGTCGTCAAACCCGCGCTCCTGGGCTCATGTCCGATCGAGGTGTTCGTGGTCACACGCGAGGTAGTCCCAGTTCGAGACCCCCCTCTATTGATTCCGCATACCTTGCTTCCTCTCCCATGTTCACAGCCGAGCTCATGTCCGGTGGAGGTTCGTACTTCAACCACAGGACGCCATCGCTCCCTCGACTTGGTTCGTCCCCTTATCTCCCCCTTACAGATGACCCGAGCGAATCGAGCGGGTCGGAGTCTCTGGCTTCGGGTTTCTTGTCGTTCCGGCGGAACGGCAACACCAAGCAGCTCTCCGACAGCCCTCTCCAGTCGTTTGCGACCGAGCTTGCGAACGACCTGCGTTCGCATCCCACGCCCGGAGGAACCCCACCTGGCGAGCAGAAGGTCGTTGGTACACCTGACTATCTGGCTCCTGAAACCATCCTCGGTCTGAGAGGTGACGACGCCGCAGTCGACTGGGTAAGTCATCTCACGCTTCGCGCCCCACATTGTGACCGCATACTAACTCCGGAATAACAGTGGGCGCTGGGTGTGATCACATACGAGTTCTTTTATGGGCTCCCTCCGTTCCACGACGAGACTCCGGAGAAGGTCTTCGAGAATATCCTTTCGGGTCACATCGAGTGGCACGAGGATTATGATTATGTGGAGGTTTCACCAGAGGCACGGGACTTCATGCAGCGGCTGATGACCCTGGACCCGACCAAGCGTCTTGGAGCGAATGGTGCCGATGAGGTCAAGGCCCACCCATTCCTTGCTGGGATAGACTGGGACCAGATCACTACAGCCGAGGCGGCCTTCATTCCCCAGGTCACCGACCCTGAGTCCACGGACTACTTTGACCCGCGCGGCGCCGTTTTGCAGTTATTCCACGACAGCGAGCAGCCGTCACTCACGCAGCAGTTTGCGACCGACTCCACTGGAACAACCCCCGCCGGCGGCTCCAACGCCGAGGTACCATCGGCGCACCCGTCCGCTCCACTCTCCCGCGAGGCGACGGCGTCCCCGTCCGACGACGACTTTGGCTCGTTCAGCTTCAAGAACCTGCCGGTGCTGAAGCAGGCCAACGAGGACATGATCCGGAAGATGAAGACGGACCAGCTCGCGCCGCTGACGCAGACGCTCTCGGAGCCGTCGAACGCGCACGCGCGGCGGCGGAGCATCTCGAACCGCACGGGGTTCAAGAAGCCCGCGAGCATCGTCACGCCCGTGGACACGACGAAGCCCCCGCTGCCGCTGCCGACGAACCCGCCCTCGCCCGCGACGTCGACGTCGTCCATCTCGTCGTCGGTCTCGCGCGGGCCGCCGACGCCGGGCAGCGCGGGGAGCCACGCGCGGAAGCCGTCCGAGTTCGGCGCGGTGGAGCGCTTCAAGCTGAACCACCTCGAGGGGGACATCTCGCGGCGGAACTCGATGCCGAGCCGCCTCCGGACGGCGTCGGTGTCGACGACGGAGGGCTCTGTGTCGGACTCGTGGTCTGGTGGTGGGAGCGGCGGCGGGAACGGTGGGGGCGCGGTCGCGCACGCGCCGGGGCAGTTTGAGCTCAACACGCCGCCGTCGTCGGTCGCGTCCATCGACCTCAAGCGGGCACCGGACCCGAACGACCGTGCGGTGACGTGTCTGCTCGCGGAAGACAATCCGATCACGGCCAAGATCATCGAGACGTTGCTGATTCGGCTCGGGTGTCGGTGCGTCGTCGTCGCGGACGGGTCGGAGGCCATCAGCGTGGCCATGGGCGACATCAGTGCGTTTTCATTCCTTTGAGCGTTGGAGATGCCGAGGCGGGGAGCTGATCGACCGGCTTCTTTGACAGAGTTCGATTGCATCCTTATGGATCTGCACATGCCAATTCGTGAGTGACTTTGATTTGGCGGTCTCGTGGCCGTCATAACCATGGAAGCGGAACGCGTTGTTGGGGAGATGCGCCGCTCGCATGGCTATGGCGTGGCACGGATTGACAGGACCACACTGAGAATGATGCTGATACAAGGGTGATTTTCAGTGGATGGTGAAGGTGCCGCTCGGTATATCAAAAGTACCAACAACAAGAACACGGCGACGCCCATTATCGCCGTCAGCGCGTACAGCGGAATCGAGGCGACGGAGGACCGGGACGTGTTTGCCGCGTACCTCCCGAAGCCGGTCCAAAAAGCCGACCTGGTGGCCGCCATGCGCCAGCTGGGCTTCAAGACGTCGACCGCACAGGGACGCGGACAGGGTACTACGAGGCTGACCTCCTCTCGGTGACATTGGTGTATATATTCATGGTTTCCTGATGATCTGATATGTCGCGCGCCTGGTTTCGATTCCCCCACTCTCCCGTTTATTACCACTCTCAATCCCATTCCCGATCACAACCCCTTCCCCCACCCCAATCCAATCCCATTCGATCGCTTTGCGCCGCATCATGGTTTCGAGTCTGTCTGTCCTGCTTCGTTTCGTTTTCGTTCACAACTGCTCACGCCCCCGTCATGCCTCGTTCATTACACCACATCATGCATCTTTCTCTGTCCACACGTCGCAATATCATCTCGCTCATCCTGGCTGCCCGCTCATACGCCCCTTACATCCGCCTTGCATTCATCGTCTACCGCGCACTGTAAGCTAGACCTATTGTGTTATTAAATATCACCGCCGGGGTCGCCTCGCTTGCTCTCTACCACCGCGCGGTTCGCTTGGAGTGACGTCTGGGGATCTGCGCTGGATGTGTTTGGCGACAGAGGTGCCGCGGCCTTGTGTGGACCCATGGCCGTGCGCGCGGCCGGGTAGGGGTGTGTTTGGACGTGAGGGTGACCGGTGGCAGGGCAGCGGGGCTCGGGTGCGGGTGGGGAGTCGGGGGTGGGAAAGCGGTGTGGTTGGATGTCAGAGTCCGACTCGGGTAGTCGACCACGGCCACTCGCGTCTCGCGTCTCGCGCCTGGCCAGTGGCAGTCGCTGTCCCTGGGTTGCGCTTTCGCCCTGGGCGCCTCGCCCGAGGACTACCTCTGGGCGTCCTGGCTGGGCGGCGTGAGGTCGTTTGTCCATGCCGCCATCGCGCTCTCTCTCAGCACCCAGCTCTCCCCCGTCCCCGTCGTCTCAGCCTCCCCAAGCCTCTCTTGCGCTCCCATAGCCCCCCTCGCCGCTTCCCACTCCCAGCGCACGCTCCCCGACGCCGCGGATGGCTGCCCCCGGTCCCTGGCGCGAGTCCAATCCGTATCCCCCATACCCCCGCCCGCCCCACTCGCCCCCCGCGCCGGCGCGCATGCATCCCTATGCCGCCGCCGTAGCCCCAGGTACGCAGAGACACTCGTACTATGCCGCGCCCATGCAGGGCCCCGCGATCCCCGGCTTCTACAGCCCCGCCCTCGCCCAAATGCCTCAGCCCCCCACCCCGCCCACCGCACCCGCGTTCCCTCAGCCGCGCCCCGGACTGCCTCCAAGCCTCGTCCCGGGGCGCGCGTCGACATCCTCCATCCCCCGCGCCCAGTCCAACGACTTCTTCTTCCAGCAAGGATCCATGTTCCCCATCCCCCGACACTCCCAGACCGCCCCCGTCCCGCCCCTCCCCCGCAAACCCGACTTCGACCAGCCCCCGCTGCCCCCCAAGCCGATGCTCTCCCCACCCGTCCCTCCGTCGCCGCACGAGCCGAACGGCTTCGCCGCGGCGCAATCATCCCCCTCATACTTTGCCTCCCCCGAGCCGACGCCCCTCCCGCTGATACACTCTCCGCCCCCGGTGCCGTCAGCACCACCCCTCCACGCAGCAGCCGAAGACGATCACGACGACATCCTGAAGCGTGTGCTCGAGATGTCCGCTCAGGAGTCGCGCGAGGCCTCCGCGCAGCCCACTGAGGAGGAGCTAATCGCCCGCGCGATGCAGGAATCGCTCAGGTTCAGCCCTCCGACAGTGTCTCCCCTTGCACCTCCCCCTCGGCAGCACGCCATGACCTCCTCGCCGGAGCAGAACCCGATCCCGATTCCCGACGTCGACTTCTCAGCGGGATCGTCGTCGTACGCCGCCGCTGCGCACGCACCACCTCCTCTGCCTCGCCTGCCATCACCGCCCCGTGCAGGATCTTCACATCCGGGCTCCTCGTACTTCCCTAGCGGTGAGACGCGCGGTTCGCGCCCGCATGTGGCTCAACAGATTTCCGAGGACGAGGCTCTGGCGCGGCAGCTCGCCCAGGAGGAGGAGCAACTGCTCGAGGAGGAGAGACGCAAGGAGGCAGAGGCTGCCGCCGACGGGCCGCCCGCCGCCGCGCCCCCTCAGCCCAGCTCAAACTCTACCTCGCCCGCACCGCCAGACCCTGCGGACCTGCCGCCGCCGCCCCAGTACGACGAAGCTGTGGTGGCCCCCGCGCCCGGGTCCTTTTACAACTCGACGGTCTCGGCGCACTTCCCTGCGCCGAACGGCGCGGGGCCCAACGGGAGCGCGCCGGCGCGCCTCCCGTCGCTGGGCAGGAGCATATCCGCTAACCCTGCGCCGCCCAAGCCCAGCTCCTCGCCGGACCTGACCAAGCGGCTGAGCCGCTCGCAGTCCCTGGGCGACAGGGATTCGAGCGCTGCTGCGTCTGCGTCTGGTGCTTCCGCTTCCGTTGCTGCTGCTGCTTCCTCTTCGACCTCGTTGCTGCCTGTTGGCACTCATCAAGGGGAAAGACCGCGGTCCACGACTTCGTCGACGCTGGGATCGATAGACGAGGCGGATGGGAGCCCCTCCGAGGCCAACGGCTCTTCACCAGGCGGCTCAGGCGGCGTCGAGGTCGTGTCCAATACGCAGTACCTCGATGCAGAGCTCCTGGCAGGATTGTGTAAGTCGTCTGCAGCGTGGTGGTTCTGTCCTGTCGCTTATCAGCTCGATTTCCGTAGCCCTCGGGTTCGGGACGCCCCCCATCACGTCCTCGCTCAAGCCGTTCACAGGCGTGATTCCGAACGTCATCGCGCTGCCCTATGGGCGATGTCCTCCATTCCATATTTCGGCCCCCAGCTGGCGGTCGATGCTCAGGCTCATGGCGCGCCTGAGCGGGTCCAGACTTGAACCCACGATGGAGGCGTTGGCCATCGTGAAGACGGAGATGCGGCTGCGGGTCGTCGTCTCGTTCGTCAAGGTGTGTTGCGTTCATGTGGTTTGACTGACCAGTTGTCCGCTGGCCAGTCGCGTCCCCGGCCTTGTCTGATAGAGTTCTGTCCGCCAGGTACACCACTCGTCGCCCATATGGCACACGGTCCTCTACATGACGATCGACCACCCCGTGCCGCCGAACGCGCCGACAGGGTGGAAGTACCGCAACGGGGACACGAGCACGCTCCCGTGGTCGTACACGCTCTCGCAGCTGCCCGCGTTCCTGCGCGACGGCGCGGACGCGCCGCTGTCCAAGTTCTACACGGTGCCGTGCACGAACGAGCTGCCGTACCCCGCGCTGCCGATCTCGTTCCCGAACCTGGCGACGTACCTCGCGAGCGCGCTCGAGGCCGCGCGCGACGCGATGGGCGACAGCTCGAGCGGCGCGCGGCGGCTCGCGAAGCACGTCGACCAGTTCTACCCGCACGACCGCGTCGCGCTCGACGACGCGCCCGAGCGCGGCGGGATGCGCCAGCGCCTCAGGAACCTCGTCGGCATGGGCAGCAGGCCGCAGCGCGACCGCAACGCGGAGATGTACGAGCTCGTCACGCCGTTCGTCCCGGACGAGTTCGGGCGTTGATCTCTTTCTCTCTCGCGCGCGCTCCCGCGCCCGCGCATCCACACCGCGGCGGACGGCGGGCCCACCCTTCGCTGCCTTCGCCCACGTGGGGTCGCGGGGTCGCTTCATCCGCGCAGGCGACATGACGTGTGTCTTCCCCGGAGGCCGCCCCGCCGGTTTTCGCATATCTATTGTATTTCCCGGCTCCGCGCCTCGTTGCTGCCCACGCATCCTCCGATGTTGAGCGGAGGGGGCGGCGACGCGGCGTTCTAGTGTGGTAAACATATGCAGGAGCTTCTTGTTGCTTGGTCCCCGTGCCGGCTTGCATGCAGAAAGGAAGGAAGGAAGGAACGCCCTGCATGCTACGTATATTACTCGCCACCACCTAAACCCCGCCGTGCGCCACCTGTATCTCTATCACGACCTTCGCATACGAAGCAGCTCCCTGTCCCGGATCCCCTCCATGACGACTCGTGGCTAGGCTCCCATGATCTTGCGCGCTGTAAGCTGCTGTTGGGCCGCTGTATGCATACCCCGCCATGTGTTGGATGTACCCTATGTATTTATCGTCACCTTAGAGTAGGTAGCTTGCTTAAATGACCTGTTGGGTACGCCCATGACGCGTGCCGTCGCCTCGATGACATATTATCTCCTAAACGGCCTCGACCTGACGGTGTCCTCGCCACGCATCCCGAGACCGTCATATTACAGAGCGCGCCCGCTGACTTTCGAGTCGAGCTAACCTCTAGGGGCGTGCGCCACGGCCCGCCCAGAGTGGGACCAGGCGGAGCGGGTGCCGTTTCATGCGCGCGGCGCCGAGCACGACGTCGACGCCGGCGAAACGCGCCCACGCCAGCCCGGAGGGGCTGCTTGGTGCTGTGACGTGCGCTGCGATCGCCCCGAACCGCATTTTGTCGGCCCTTGTCGGCTTTTTGGTCTAGGGAGTTGGAGGGAAGAGCGGCTGTCGAGTTGTATGTCCCCGTTGGTGCTCGTTCGCCGAGTATCATATCGAGATCGAAACAGTTCGGCAACGACGCAGCGCGGTTGGCACGCTGGGCCGTTGGCCTCGTGGGATCTGTGTGTGCGAAGGCGCGGCACGGACTCGCACGTCCGGTGGGTCTGGGCTGCTGTGATCTAAGAATAACGGGAGGAGGGGGCGTCTAAAAAGCTACGCGATATACGCGGCGTACGCGAAAAACGCCACATGGACGCCATGTGGGC
>FTLJ01001419.1:0-10488 GCA_900155495.1 Porogramme epimiltina | reverse complement strand
GGCCAGTTGACATATCCGGCACACTCCTGTGGCGGGGGCACGGCCCGGGAAGTCACGTGTAAATATGGTCGAGATATGGCAGGGATAGTTCAAATCTGACAGACATCTTACTCACATTTTGACGGAATGTACCAGATATGTCAACTGAGTCAGCCATGTCCCGGCCATATTCCGTGCCGGGTGTGGTCGCCTGTCCCGGCACGGAATATGTGAGTATCATGACCGGGGCAGTTTGAATATATCGGGCAGGAATACGGCGGTGATACGGCCGGACGCAGGTAGCCATGCCCGTCCATTTTCCCATCATATCTCGTGCCCATATCTGGGCCTATGCCCGTCGTGCCGTATATGACTTTGCCATTTGAGATGCTTCCACTTCCATACAGTGTTAGATCCAACGTCTTGGTAGATGGTGCTAAAAGGTGGGTATAGCCCTCCGAGTCGACCAAGTCTGTATACGCGCCATCAACCGCCAGCACGACTGCCTGGAGACGAGGCAAAGTCGTTTCTCCCGACAAAGTTGCTACCGCCTTCCACAGCGATGGAGGTAAGGGTCTTTGGTCTTCGCGGATAAATGGGTTAATGACAATCTTGCGCACACGGGATGTGTATTGCCGGAAACGTTCCCAGTTTGGGTGGTCTCGAGGATCTCCTGCAACGCCCAACCCCTACGCGATAGAGACAGAGTCAAAGTCATCATCAGATCATAGTAAACATGGCACTCAATAATGCACCCATTCCCAGCCGCTCGACTCACATAATGGACAGATTGACTTTTGGATGGTAGCTCCTTCCGTGCGATTCCTAGCGTGCATAACAGCTCTGCAAGGGGTATGTCGCTTGGTAGAGTCTTCCACAGAAAGTGAAGCGCTGGCCGAACGAAATTGCGGTATGTCAAGGCCAGGCGAAGGAGAGTTCTGCGGTCACTATGTATGACGGTGCCCCTCGAACGGGATGCGAAATTTTCATCCTCAAAATTCGAGAAGATGATGAAGACGATCTCCTGGATATCTGCGATGGATTGGTGAGTCGTTCCCCCGAACATTGCTGCGGGGCAGCGCGATGGACCAGGTTTAGAAGCGAGTCACAGACACGTGTAGTAAGGGTAGGTGGCAACCTCTTCGCGCGACTTTGCGCTGAGGAGTGCTTTTTAGGTTAGAGTTTATCAGGCGAGTCCCACGAAGAAGTGATCTGCCATCGGAAATGGAAGTACAGTAGCCCAACCGCCCAAGGTCTGAACGTGCCTTAAGATGAGTGTAGCGCACGAAACTAGAGCTCCTGTAGCTTCGCAAGATGCGCTCTAGCCTGCCGGGGCATTGCGTGAGGACCTTGTTGAAAGACCGCGCACATGAGGTGTTCGAGTAGACCAGACTCCAATGGCCAATTCCACCCAGCTTGGCACTATTAGGCAATACCACCGATTACAGCCCCGGTCCGTCGAGGACTACAAGACTTAGGGCCTGAGGTCTAGGGGTGATTAAGACCCTCAATGGAGCATAAGCCTCTTTGTAAGTCTGCTTAACGTTCCGTTTTACACGGATGATTGAAGTTTGTGTACACAGCTGTAATCAATGTCGTGTTTGACCATGGATCTGTCAGGTTTCGTTCCTAACCTTATGCCGTCTGGCGAAGTCTAGAGTGACGTCCTCCTGCGAGTCTCTCAATCGGACTTCATCGGCGCTGACTACTGTACGCAGGCTGTCCCTCATAAACGCAACAAAGTCGCAGTAGACCTTTGGCTTGGCGTTGAACATCGTGCTCGTCGTTTCTGGTCACCATGGCGTAGCAGGGCCTGGAATCAATGCCTGCGATCAGTTCACCGCAACGGGCGCACGCTCACCCCAAATAATGGAAGTCTTCTTTTACGACATTGCCTGTGCGCTCGGCAACACGCCCAGCATCTGGTGCAGACTCGGGGTCCTCCGTTCAATTGGAATGCCGGCATGCCTCTTCCGCAATATTCGGATACTCCAGGGGACATCAAGCACACCTTCAGAGGTGGCACGCCAAGGCACGCAGCGCTCCCTTCAGCTTTACTTCGATTCCCGCCTAATCTTGCAGGTCGGACGCCAAACCAATGTCGCGCGCGACATATACACATCTCGAACCCTCGCTTGGGCCCTGCGGCTTGGCCGCTCACACCGAAGTCGCTTCTCAACGCCGCGCGCCCCGCCAGGAAGCGAACATGGGATATGACCGCGGGCCACTCTGGCAAGGGGGCAGGAGATAGGGCGGAGGAAGGGTGTCCGTTATCAGATAACTTCCCTGCCTCCATCATCCGTACCGCCGGTACGTTGCATCTACCCACTTCGGCACTCCAAAATGGAAATTCTGTCGCGGACCTGGGGCACGCTCGGAACTGTCTGTGAGCTCCGCAACACTCGCTGTTCATCAGTCTGACAACAGCACGCGTTGGCCGCCGCCGCATCCGGGTGCCTTTATGGTGGGATTACCGCGGAAGCTTGGAACGAGAAGATGTTCCTTTTACCGCCCTGTTCTCGAGGGAGAAGTGCCTGCTCGAGAATGCCTACTTCCATATGCTACCCGGAGAGAGACGGGAGGGACATCGGCTTCCGAGCTTACCGCCCGCTCACGCCGCTCTTCGACATCGAATGCCGGACTAGTTACATGCAGCCCATCAATAGGCCATGGTCGAGTCCTGCATGCACGGAGCCTTGAGCCTTACGCTGTCGAGTAATACCTGTCTCCGAAGAGCGCGAGATCGTAAGTGCGAAACACTTGAAGTATTACTAGACAAGAATAACTCATGGACCTCCCGCGCCGGGAACCGGAAGCCTACGATGCATCGTCTCGTGAGATGACGTGCCGAGTCCCGACCCTTTATGACTTCGGGAAGATAGCACAAGCGCATAAGGGCACTGTGCCTGGATCCGTCTACGCATCCCGCATAAGAGGTAGGGCCGGCAATACCCTAGTGGGGGCGGGGAAGGGTGGGGAATGTGTGTGAGCTTCGTGTGGGACGTTCGCGCGCCCCGGGGTCAGGGAAGCGACTCGTCGTCGCCGGTTTCGCTAGAGCTGATTCTCCTATAGAGCTAGAACCAACGAGCGCACGTGTGTCCTTATCACTCTATTTACATACTGAAGGAACAGCCTGCGGGGACGACGGGTTACGCTGACTGAAGCAAACCTTACCAAAGCGAATGGCATGCCAGGTAAATCGAGAGGAAGCCTATGTTTGCGCGTCCACCAAGACCAGAACCCGGCCCACACAGAGTCTAGACAGAGTAATCGTGTCGGCACGTGCTGGAGGTAGTATGTATAATATATACGTCTGACAAATGACATCAGACAGAACTTCCTAGTGCGCCCGTCGCCATGTGCCTCTTCAAGCTAAGTAGATTCGTATTCGAATTTATGCTTTCGTCGGCGGTACGGGGAGTTGCGAACCGGCGAAGTCCGAACATATCACATTTAGAAAGGGGTACAGCTACCCGTCCGATGTAACAACTCCTTGACGTCGGAGGTAATGTCGGAGGCTTGGTCCGCGCCCGTGATTCTATTCCTTGAGTGGGCCCCTTCTTGGCATGCAGGATGCATTGTCTCTTACAACTTTCGGTTCACCGACCCATGGGAGTGTGCCCCAAGAGCCCTGGTTCTAGTCCAGGCCACAGATCCCCTTTTCAAAGACTTCGTGAGTATTTGTCCAGAAAGTATCAAAGCAACAAGTACTCACGCGCGTCTGCAGGCATTGATCCCACGGATATCCGCTAGAAACCAGCTCTCCCCAACCGTTTACCCTTCGGCCGATGAGCTAATTTTAAGCACACACAGCACACGCGCAAAGCGGTCTCCTCGAAGTTGGAGACAAAGACCGTCCGATCGCGACCTAACAAAACAATGAATCAGCGTTGCGAACGTACCACGCGCCTCCGCGCCCTCCGACCGCCTTGCCGGACAGTACTCACGAATAGAGGAAGTGGGGTCCACCAAACGCTAACGCCCCACGGATACTACGGCGGGCGGCCACGAGGTCGTTGACGTATGCTTGACGGTTCAAGCCTGCAAGGGTACCTCACCGGCAGCACAAGACTTGCTTGGCCGCTACTGAACGTCTGTATTCCGAATTGGCTAGACGCGCTGCCTCTTGGCGAAGATGTGGACCTCGAAAGGTTTGGAAAGTCGGTAGCGCAGGATAAGTTGACCATCCGATGTTAGACAGCGCTTGGAACGGCTTCCTGTCAAGCAAGGAGGAACGGAGTCCGCAAGTGGCAAGTGGGTACTACACACGCCGTACAGGACGGAGATGTCGCGACATCCACATGAACACATTGCGCCTATCACGCCGATCCCCTCAACGGTGCGACGCTGAGGCTCGTTCAGGGAGTTCCTTATCAGGCACTGTCAGTGTCTGTCAGACTGATCGGTTTCCCCAGCGGGCACGTCAAGCGTTTCATGTTCCGCGGCGGCGACATCAGAGATGGGACTTGAATACAATGTAGATTTCGTGACACTGCAACAACACAACAGAACCCCCAGCTAGCAACACAAGCAAAGCGTACGTGACAGTAAATGATACATCTAGTGAGAACCGAAGCCGAGCGACGCGCAGACGTCAGCGGCGCTCACTTGAACTGTTGAGGGTAAGGAATCCCGGCGTCAGTGTCGCCCATGCAATAATGGATGTCAAAGAGTGTACGTACGTTCTTGCCGTCCACCCACTTCTTGCCCTCAATGTCGAGATCCCACGCCAGCGCAGCCTCGAAGTACGCCTTGTCGTCGGCGTTGCTGAGGTCAAGACGCTTGTACTCGTAGGATTCCCAATCGGGGGCGACGTCCACGACGGGCTTGATGTCCTGGCCGCGTGCGATCAACGCACCGCTGATGACGGAGTCGTTCGTCTGGCCAAGGACACCCATCGAGCCGAAGAGGTACTTGCGAGACGCCTCGAGACGGTTGAAGAAGCCGCCGATCTGGTTCGAGGACATGAACGTCTGGGTAAGTTCGGTGTTGTACTTGAAGTCCACACGCCAGACGGAGAAGCCCTCAGCATCGTAGCTGCGAGAAGCAATTAGGTTAGCCCATTCCAAGATGAGTAGATATGACAGTACTGACTTCTCGTAGAACCACTCGAGCGAACCGCCCGCACCGCGCGTGTCCTTGTTGGAGTACGCACGCTTCCAGTCCTCGAGGTTGAACGAAGACTTGGGGAGGGAGTCGAGAGGGTTCTTCGCCTTGGGCTCATCCCTGGGAATGCCATCATCCTCCTCCTCCTCAACCTCCTTCTTGGGCTTCTCAGCCTTGGGGGCCGGGGCCGCCGCGGGCTTCACCTCCTTCTTCTCTTTGGGAGGGGGGACGTACTGCAGGGCCTTCTCGGCGTAAGGGATCTCACCGAAGATCTCCTTGAGGCCGGGCTGGTTGACGATCGTCTCGAGATGGCGGATGACATTAGGGATCTGTGCGCGGACGGAGGCGTCAACGGCAACAGAGACGGCGCGTTGGATCACGGAGGCAACGGTGATGTCGGCGAGAGTGATGCGCTCGGTGACAAGGAAAGTGCGGGTGGAGAGGTGAGCTTCGAGGGTCTTGAGAGAACGGAGCTGGCGCTCAGCAAGAGTGGTGTGGATCTATGCGGGTTGAGTGAGCGATAGAACTAACGAAAGTGCTTTACACGCACGGGCTTGTTGTAGGGGGTGATGATGCCCTTGCAGAGCTGGAAGATGAGGGCGGTGTGGGGGGCGATCTCGGTGTCGGCGAACGAGACCCACTGGTCGATGAGGGCCTGGATCTTGGTATCGGAGGGGAGGAGGGTGGAGTTGGGCGCAAGGGACGCAACTACGGAATAGCGTTAGCGGATCGTCGAAAGACAAACGTGGTATGTTTGGGAAAGTGGATCAGAACATAAAACACTGTCGACACAAGGATTAAGACAGGGATAACTGATGATAATATTTCTCTTCATTTCGCGCGCGCACACACCCAATGACTCGATCTTGCACAAATCGACTTTAGATGAATAGCGATTGCTCACCGTAACGCGCAATAGCGGAGGTCTCGAAAACCTTGAAGCCATCGGCAGCGTCAAGGGCGGGGATCTTTCCGTGGGGGAACTTGGAGAGGAACTCGGGCTTTTTGTTGTCCTCGAAGTGGACGTAGCTCGCCGGGAGATCGACCTTCAAGCCGGCGAAAGCAGCCACAGCGCGAATCTAACCGTCGCGAAGTCAGATCGCGGGCGTTTTGTGGGTGCTGGGTGCGACGAAACTCACGCGCTTGCCGTTAGCCTGCTCGGGGATCGTGTAGAGGGTGCCGATGGATGCCATTTTGTACGACGAGGAGACGGAGAGGTAGGAGGAGAGAGCAAACTTTGTGATCTCGCGTTTTTTTCACCATCTGTTATCACAGACCATCCAGCACGCACGTGACCCATCTGCTTGAGGGCCGGCGCGGGCTGCAGGCAGCGCTGGGCGGAGGCAGAGGGCGGCGGGGGACACCTCGTCTGTTATCCAGCGACCATCTCGTCTTCGAGATTATAATCTGTCCTCGTTCGCCATCTGCTCCGAGTCTGGTGCGCTTGAGCAACGCCTGCCGCATGCGCGTCAGTATCTTTATCCACCTCCTGCCCGTCTCCGCCCTCACACCGAATTCCGAATACCTGCTATCCAGCTCTACGGGTCTATCATTGCAGGCGTTCAACCTTTCAGGGGCTCCGACGTCCGATTCGGAAGAAACTAGTTGCGGCTGCCGAGCAGATTCGAGACGAAGACTGAATCCGCTACCGGTTTGCGCACCCCAGCCCCCCAGCCACAACACGGTTGTCGGATATCGTAGAGGGCGGTGCATCGGCGGACCACCAAGAGGAGCACTGTCGAGTCTCGGCCGACTAAATTGCTCCGACATTCACGCTCCTCGACGACTCTATGCAGCGATTCATTTAAACTGTAGTCAAGCGGGGTCCGCAGTGTTGAAGCGGTGAGGGCTCGATACCATCCCGAGCTTGGTAAAACCACCGACTGACTACGGCGGGTTGCAGGTGGCCGACGGTCGTGGCCAGATCGCCCGAGTGCCCATATGTCAACCCTTTTCGTGAGACCGGCGTCGGGACTCGGCACAGGGTGGAGGTATCCTGTGTACGCTGTTCTAAATTCGCTCGAGGTTTCCTCTCGTGCCGACGCAGGGGGGCTTCACACCGATTTGTCGCGTCTCAAATGGAAGCGCACCACCCTACCGGCGCGAGGAGGTACGGGCGGGGCCTGCCCCAGGTAAGTGGGTCGCCGTCGCCATGCGGTATGCTCTGACGACGTGCTCCAGGAATGCACCCGCCGGCTCCGCCACACGCGCGCGCGAGCATGGCCCGCCCCGCCGTGGTTATCCCCTGGGCGCACTTGGCGCCCATGTACGTCGTTGTGTGTACTCCCGCGCACGTCGCGGGTGGTCGGCGAGCGCCCCGTGCGCGCCCTCCCCGATCCTGAGCTGACAGACAGACTTGAGCCGCTCCTAAAATGGAGCGTGCGCCTCTTGAGTGCAACCGGAGACCGGTGCCTTGAGGTTTTGTCAAGCGCGATAGAGGCTGATGCACGCAGACGGCGGCTGGTGCACGCTGTGGGACGCGGTGTGGGAGGGGTGCGAGGGGGCGCGCTGGTGCGCGCAGTGCCTTGTTGGATACGTCGCCGCCGTCATTGGGCGCGACGGGCGCCTAGTGCACCCATGCCGCCCGGCAGTGCGGGCGGCGCTGGTCGCGCTCGGTGCGCCGCTGCCCCGCTTGCGTCTCAGAAGGCTGCTGGGGGGCCGCAGGACCCGCAAGGGCCGCCGCGAACCGCCGTGAGGCCCACCCAGGCTTGTCGGTGCCCTGTCGGCCCATTGTTGCGGTCCTCCTCGGAGCCGGCTGACAGTTGGCTGACGTCTCTCAATCACCGCCCTCTCACAGACCATCGTAACGCTTTGGTTGGGATTCGTTACCGACGCGTTTGATGCATAGCTTGTGAGTTCGCCCCGTCCCACGAGGAGCGCAACCCCCCGTCTGATCTCTGCTCTATCGCGCCTGATTTTGCGTCATATCAGGCCCCAAGCACGCTATCAAGAACTCGGGTAGTCTCTGTCCAAGTCTGCAAATGTACGTGTGATGGCCTGAAACATCGCTTTCCTTCTCCGTGAACCTTACCTCGCCCGCGCTTAGCTGGTGTGCTTTCCCTCCATTTTCGCCCGGACATTCACAGCCCTGCACGCGGACCCCAGACGCTTCTTTACTCCGGCGCGGATGCCAGACGATCGGCCGGATAGATCTCTGGAATGCGCGCTAGATCTACCAGTGCCCCAACCCCATATGCGCACATGCTGCCTCCTTGACCATCGTGGGACCTCAAACTTATTCGACTTTGGTGCGATTTGCATGCGGTCATTTTGTGGAACCGGGCCCGCTTGCACCTGCATACGGTAGGCCGTCGGAGGCCCCCCCGCTGCGCCTATAAGATCGGTCCTCCGTCCAAGTTCAATCCCAGTGGCCCATCCCCACTGGCATCCTCCTTCTACTTCCTCCTCGCGCCGCGTTTTGCGATGCTCCCTAGGCTCTCCCACCTTCTCCTCGCTGCCCTCGCGGCATGCAGCATTGCCTCCGCTTCGCCCGACGCCGACGCGCAGCTGCGCGAGTTCCTCGCCCGCGACCCCTCAGTGCGCCCCCTCAACTTCGGCCGCCGCTCCGCCGCGACCTCGCAGACGCGCCACCTGCGCCCCTCGTTCGAAGATGAGCCGATGATGGTCAAGCGCGACTCCATCACGGGCCCCGACGTCGGCCAGGTCGCGGACTTCGGTGGCCAAAACCCCGAGCCGATCCGCAACGGGAACGGCGACACCTTCCTCGCGAACAGCAACCACCAGATCGATGCGCAGAACCCCGACAACGTCGCTGCGCCGCCGACCGATGCTGGTAGGTGCCCATAGGGGGTCGCACCCCCTTCACCGCCGACGGTATAGGGGCGCGCTGACGACTGCGAACAGGGACCGTCCCGAATTTGAAGTGGAGTATGTCGCTGTCGCACACCCGTCTCCTCAAGGTATGCGTTTCCCGCTTCTGACACGTCGGGGGAACAGCCAACGGACTTGCCCCATAGGGAGGATGGGTACGCGAGCAAACGATCACGGATCTCCCGCCCTGTAAGTAGCGCACCTGCCTTGTTTCCCCACATGTGATGGCACGTTTGATACTGACGCGACCATCGGGACCGACAGCAAAGGACCTGGCTGCCGCCGAGATTCGCCTCTCGCCCAACGCGTACCGTGAGCTGTAAGCATGGGCTGCGGTGGGCGTCTCCGTAAAGCGCGTGTACTGATTCGCTCCTCTGCGCGATAGTCACTGGCACCGCGTGGCTGAGTGGGGATACATCCTCAACGGCACCGGTCGCATCTCCGCTATCGATGACAGCGGGAGGAGCTACACGACCGACATCAAGGGCCCTCTGAACGGTTCGGACCCGGACATTTACTAGTGAGCCCCTCTCTCCACATCTAGCGCCCGCGAGCCTCTCCATACTCAACGTCTGGTGTTCGTTGCCAAATATAGCTTCCCGCCCGGCACCCCGCACTCGATCCAGGCACTCGACCAGGGCCTTGAGATCCTCCTCATCTTCACGGACGGTAACTTTGACGCGTCGGGCACCACGTTCATGCTTTCGGACTGGCTCGCGCACACCCCGCTTGAGATTGTCGCGCAGAACCTCGGCGTGAACACGTCTGTGCTCGCGAACATCCCAGCAAAGGATCCCTACATCCTCGAGAGCACCGTTGCGCCCCCGCCGTTCGGCGACACCAAGGACCAGGCGGTCGCGGACCCGCTCGGCGAGGTCCCGAGCCCGTTCGTGTTCCACCTCGACAAGCAGGAGAAGACGATGGCGCCCGGCGGCTGGGTCAAGATCCAGGACTCGGCGAGCAACTTCCCCGTCTCGACCCTCCTCGCGAGCGCGCTCGTCTTCGTCGAGCCCAACGGCCTCCGCGAGCTCCACTGGCACGTCAACGATGGTGCGCACTCTCCCCACCTCCGCGCGATCGGGACGTCGCTGACGCGTTCCCCCCTTCTCCTTGTTCTCCCCCGCAGAGTGGCTGTACATCATCAGCGGCCAAGCCCGCGCGACCGCGTTCGCCGGCGGCAGCACCGCGCGGACGTTTGACTTCCAGGTACGCGCGCGGCGATAGCGATCCCCTTGGCCCCCATGCCGGACGCCCGCTGACCCCGTGCTCTCCCCCCTCCCTCTGCAGCCCGGCGACACCGCGGTGTTCCCGATCTCGTACGGGCACTACATCAAGAACCTGTCGCCGACGGAGCCGCTCATCTACCTCGAGCTCTTCAAGGCGCCGCGCTTCATCGACTTCAGCGCGACGCAGTGGCTCGCGCTCATGCCCAAGAACGTCGTCATGGACCTCCTCAAGGTCCCCCAGTCCGTCGTCGACCAGTTCAAGAAGGAGAAGCAGCTCATCGTCGCCTGAGCGGCGCGCGCTGCACGCTCCCCCACTCTCCTTCCCCCCCACCCCCCCCCCCCCCCC
>FTLJ01001418.1:0-13024 GCA_900155495.1 Porogramme epimiltina | reverse complement strand
ACATCTCGTCCGACTCGACTTCGTCTCGCCCGCGAAGCCTCACATAGTAATGAATGAACCTCAAGATCAAGAAGCACCATGTCGCGATTAAAGAGATAAAAGCCAGTGTATACGTAGCGACTAGAGGGCAAAAGGCCCACATCGTGGCAAAGCCACGGGCCAATACACTCGTTTTCTCAGTTGAACACTGCTGAGTGCATCACGCTGCTGTGTGAGCGTGACTAATGTGACCACACGTGGGGGTGATGTTACAGTCACTTAGTGCGTGATTTTGCCATACAAGACCTGGTCCTACTTACGTAGTCCAGGAACCTCCGATGGACGCCGAGCCCTCCACCGCCATCGTCGTCCACGTCTACGCCCTCCTCGTCGACCCCGACCACACCGCTCGTCGCCCACCATGGATCGTCTGGAGTCTCTCGGAAATGCGATCTCACAAATCTCCATGTACGACATCAAGTCGATGTACAACCAGGTGAGGGACATGGGCAGCTGCGTATGTGCGTGACGCGCTGACGCTGCGGACTAGGCCAAGAACGTCGTCTTTAATGTGAGCGAAATGGAAGCGAAGGTCGCAGAAGCGACAAACGATGACCCTTGGTAGGTGTGCCTGTATAAAGTGTATGCGGTGGCTTACTGGTCTGCGCAGGGGTGCGAGCTCAACGTTGATGCAAGAGATCGCTCAAGGGTACGTGTCTTTCGGTTGTTAGCGTCAGTGTCAAGAGCTCATGAAGGGCTGCTTACTTATAGGACTTTCAACTTGTGAGTGCCTAAAATGCGTATCGACTTTCGACGCAGCTCAACGGTCTGCAGCCAAAACTTCAACGAGATTATGCCTGCTATCTATTCACGGTTTATGGAGAAGGAGGCTCGGCAATGGAGGCAGATCTACAAGGTCAGAATCTATTCTTTCGACTTTGTCCTTATCCTGAACGCTCCCTTAAGGCTCTTCAACTGCTTGAATACCTGGTGAAGAACGGCAGTGAGCGCGTTGTCGATGATGCGCGTTCCCATGTCGGCACCATTAAGATGCTTAGGAATTTCTACTACGTGGACGAGAAAGGGAAGGATCAGGGCATCAACGGTAAGTCTTTATGTCGTTGCAGGCGGCATGTATACTCAAGGCTAGCTAGTCCGCAACCGTTCAAAGGAGCTCGTGGATTTACTAGGCGACGTGGACAAAATCCGCTCTGAGCGGCGCAAAGCGAAAGCAAACAAGAATAAGTATACCGGCGTTGGGAACGATCCCATGAGCTTTACCTCTGGTGGTAGCCGCTATGGCGGGTTCGGAAGCGAGAGCCTAGGCTATGGGGGTGGTAGCTATGACTCTGGCGGGAGTAGCAGTTACAGCGGCGGTGGCGGCGGACGTAGTGAGTCCATGGGTATTCTCTTTCTGAGACTGGACTTAACGCGTATTACAGACTACGACAGCTACGACAACGGTGGTGGTAGCAGCAGCGGTCTGGGGAGCTCGTCCAGCACAAGGCGGAACTTCCAAGAGTACGACGCTGGAGATGACGATTATGTCCCCCGCCGCTCCAACTCCATCGCCAACGCTTCTTCATCCAAAGCTCCTGCACCTCAACGGTCTTCCACCCTCCCTACGGCATCTGCCCCGGAGCCACCCAAACCCAAGGCACCAGTGGTTGACCTCCTCGGCATGGATGATGACGCGTTCGGAAGCACCGTTTCGGCACCCGCTGAGAAGGCTCTCCCCGCCCTTGGAGCCCCCTCTCAATCCCTGGTTGGTACGTAGCATTCAGAGTCACTCTCTTGGACATGGTGCTGATTGTACGCAGGTGGAGACGACGATTTTGACGACTTCCAGAGTGCCCCTCCCTCGGCCGCTCCCGTCAACAACTTCGGTTTCCTTGGTGCGGCTGCCCCAGCACCCGCTGCGCCGACATCTCTTCCACCACCGTTGGCGGCCACGTCCATGTCTCCCCCGCCGATGCAGCCTCAAGCACCAGCTGCGAACAGCAACCTCTTCAACATGCTCTCGAGCGCACCCGCGCCTGCCGCAACGCAGTACATGTCGCCTGCCGCGGCGCCTATGCAGACCCCGATGAACATGATGAAGCCCATGGTCGCGTCCCCCCCTCCGATGATGAACACCCCGATGGGCGCCCCCCTCATGCCGAACCGGGGCGTCATGTCGCCGATGTCGCCCCCCGCTCGCACGACTACCGCGTCGCCCGGCGCGCAGCCGAAGGCGTCCGCGAACTTCGACGACCTCTGGTCGATGTCCCTCGGCGCGGGCACGAGCAAGCCCGCGGCGGGCGGCGTGGGCATGGGTGCGCAGAAGAGCATGAAGGACCTCGAGAAGGAGAAGGCGCAGGCGTCCATCTGGGGCGGCGCGGGGCAGAAGCCTGCGTCTGGGTTCGGCGCGTTCGGTGGCGCGCCTGCGTCGAGCGCGGCGCCGCCGTCCTCGTCTGGGAACGGGCTCGACGATCTGCTTTTCTGAGCACGGGGAGGGCAGCCCGCGTTGGGAGCGCAGCGGGGTCGTGGTGGCTGTCTAGACAGGTTCTCTTGGGTTGTGTATGTCGGATCTGGGCTTAGCTATTCGTAAGATGTGTTGGCAGAGCTCCTTGCTGTTCGTCTGTTCTGATTTTGGCAGCAACAAGATGCGTGCTTTCCAACTGCAGAGCGATAAGTGGGCGTCGCGGCGGCCTCGCGTGTTACGTAGCAGGATCTCGGTGTCCCATTAGAGTTCAGATGATGACTTGGTAAGGTTGGCGTCGGTCCGTATGCGCGCGCTCCGCCACGGCCGTTCTCCCCTCAATTGCCCACTATCGCGTCCTCGTGCCTCGGGCCACGCTCTTGTCTGTCACGGACCACATTGCTCAACGTCTGCATTCGCCCGACATCCTCGAAGCGGCCGACAAGATCGCTGGGGGACACACAGCCCATCATGGCGAAGACCATCATGGGGCCCGCGCGCGATAGCCTTCCGCCGACGCCGTTGATGTCGAGGAATGGACCGCGTGCTCGGTGGGGTTCTCGGAAGGCGCGTTCTTATAACATGACGGCACGAAGGCCGCCTCGGGGCGGCCCTGCTGCTTCCTGCGCCCCTGCTTCTCCCCCGCCATGTCTCGGAAACTCCTCGCGCTCGCCGCCCTCGTCGCCGCCGCCACGTCCCCCGCGGCCGCGCTCTGGCCCCAGCCCCGCGGCCTCGACGCGGGCAGCACCACCCTCCGCCTCGCGCACAACTTCCAGATCTCCGTCGCCGGCGCCGCGCCCGAGGACCTCTGGGACGCCGTCCAGCGCACCGAGGACCGCCTCGCCAAGGACCAGCTCGAGCGGCTCGTCGTCGGGCGCGGCGCGGCGGACCACGCCTCCTTTGCGGCCGCCAAGACGCTCTCGAAGCTCAAGGTCTCGCTCGCCAAGGGCGCGAAGGCGGCGAGCATCCTCAGCGAGGCGCAGAAGGCGCCCGAGGACCGCGACGAGGCGTACCACCTCACTGTCCCCGCGGACGGCTCTGCTGCGACGCTCACCGCGAACTCGACCCTCGGCCTGTATCGCGGGCTCACGACCTTTGGCCAGCTCTGGTACGAGTACGATGGGACGACGTATACCCCCAGCGCGCCTCTTACCATCGAGGACTCGCCTGCATACGTGCGTTCATATTCATATGGAGCAGTGGTTGATTCTGAGGCCCATCGTCTTCTCGTAGCCCTACCGTGGACTTTTGCTGGATACGGCCCGAAACTTGTGAGTCCTCTGTTCGCGCAATGATGGGGTCACGCTTAACCCGACATCCCAAGCTTCCCCGTCTCGGACATTAAACGCACCCTCGATGCAATGAGCATGGTTAAGGTACGTTCAAGTTAGCTTTCCGCAGATCTTTGGATGTGTATAGCCACACCTACGGCCATTCAGCGGACATAGGGCAAACATTTACGCGTCTTCTTTAGCTCAACCAATTCCATTGGCACGTCGTGGACAGTCAAAGCTTCCCCCTCCAAATTCCCGGCTTCACCGACCTCTCCGCGAAGGGCGCGTACTCTTCGTCCCAGGTGTACAGCCCGAAAGATGTCAAGGACATCATCACCTACGCCGGCGAGGTATGTCATGCGGAGTGCGATAAGTTTGATTTTGACCATGCTGAGCGGCCTTCTAGCGTGGTATCGACGTGATGGTCGAGATCGATACACCCGGACATACGGCGATCATCGCGGAGGCGCATCCTGATTTCGTCGCGTGCCCCGGAGCCACGCCGTGGGCGACGTATGCCAACGGTGCGCCTGCTGCGTTGTCCTCTTGCGCAGCGTTGATTGACGGAATGTGTGCAGAGCCCCCCGCGGGCCAGCTGCGCTTTGCGGACGAGAGCGTCACGAACTACGTCGCGGACTTGTTTAGCAAGGTCTCCGACATGTTCCCCTCGACACTCTTCAGCACTGGTGGCGACGAGCTAAACACCAACTGCTACGACATTGACGAGCCGACGCAGGCTTCGCTCAACGCCACCGGCCGCACGCTGGAGCAGGCGCTCGACGCATTCACTCAGGTCACGCACAAGGCGCTTGAGGTCAAGGGAAAGACCCCTGTCGTCTGGGAGGGTGAGTGCGAGCAACCAGACCAACACTCCACAATACTGAACTTCGCTCAGAGATGGTCCTCGTGCACAATGTGACGCTGTTGCCCGAGACTAAGGTTCTCGTCTGGATCTCATCCCAAAACGTCAAGGCTGTGGCAGAGAAGGGCTTTAAGCTCATCCACGCGGCATCCGACTACTTCTACCTCGTGCGTCCCGCCCCTTCCCCTTCCCTGCCTCCCACCGCCTCCTCACACACACGCCACACAGGATTGCGGCCACGGCGGCTGGGTCGGCGACTTCCCCGCGGGGAACAGCTGGTGCGACCCGTTCAAGACGTGGCAGCACTCGTACTCGTTCGACCCGACCGCGAACCTGACCGCGGCCGAGGCCGGGCTCGTGCTCGGCGGGCAGCAGCTGCTCTGGACGGAGCAGTCCGGCCCGCAGAACCTCGACGAGACCGTGTGGCCGCGCGCGGCTGCGGCGGCGGAGCTGTTCTGGTCCGGCCCTGGGGGGAACGTGAGCGCGGCGCTCCCGCGCCTGCACGACGTGTCGTTCCGCATGCGCACGCGCGGCATCAGCTCGATCTCGCTCCAGCCCGAGTGGTGCGCGCTGCGGCCGGGGGCGTGCGACTTGACGGCGTGAGCGGATGGGCTGGCTCTGTGACTTGCCGTTTTGGATTGTCGTGTTTTGGGGTCGTGGGTCGTAGGTACTCGTAGTAGGTAATATTCAATCCGTTGGTGAGTACATCGGTCGTGGAATAGGTCATGCGAATCTCCCAGGTTGTCGTATGCTACCGTCTTTCCAGGGGGCGGTCGACACAAAGACGATGTCGCGCGCTGCTAAGGACGGTAACAACCCCTGCATGTCCTCCAATGTAAAGTGTTGCCGTCCTAGCGAGGGTGTAGTGTGAAGGTCGTTGACGAACTCCACCCTCTCCAGCTGTGCGAATTGCGGTTCGGAAAGTAGGGTGTCCAAGTCTGTAAAATCGTGCTCGAAGCTCGGGATAAATCCAGAGACGGTCGTAGTGATCCCCAAGATGATTTCGCGAATGTCGTATGATCGGATATAGGGTACGAGATTGCAGAGGAAGTCGTATTCGGTACTTGCATCCACCGGGATCCCGTAGAGCGCAAGGCTTTGTAGTCGCTTTTGATGGAACAAGGCTATATGTGGAGTTGGTGAGCACCCTATGATGTCAAGGAGGAAACATGCGTACTGTGTCCAATTTCGCGTTCGCTCCCCTCTTGGTAGTCGAGGAAGTATACTAATGACAGGAGGCTGTTGTAGCGGGGTTCGAGTTCGTGTATGAATGACATCATGTTGAATGACACTAAATCGCCTCTAGAACTCAGCTGTGCGTATCATCGATAAAATATCAGTACGATACGTCATGTGTATGGAGCCTGACACCGACTTGAACATGTTCAAGGTCACGACAACGCTCGGGAAAGCATGTAAAGGGAAGTCCGCCAGGAGGAAATGTGTCGCCCGCGCATCCTACCATGTAGAGGTGTGTCATCTGGGGCATGGACCAGATGGCGGCGACCAGTGCCATCCACCCGGTCGGGACGTTGATGGCGCCGAAACCCTCGATGGTGAGGGTGCGGAGGGACTTGCACGGGGCGAACGAGCGCACGAAGTCCCAGTTGTAGTTGTGAAGAATCACGAGCTTCTCCGAGGCAAACGTGAGAGCGCGGAGAGACGTGAGGTTTGCAGACGCTTGGGACGGGAGGGGCGCGATCCTGTCCCATTGGAAGGACGGATCGCGAGATTGTACTCGGATGTCGCGAATTAACTCGGCCAGTTGAGGGCAATTGCATAGCGTTCGGACGAAGAGCGGTATCTGGTCCGATTTATTGATGTAGACTTGTCCGTAGAGGAGTGTGATGGCTCGTTCTTGCCACGACCAGGACGCGCGAGCGAGGCTGAAAAGTGTCTTTCGGCGATCTAGCGGGGAAAAGGTATCTATCTCATCGAGGACAAGATCGAGGATTTCTGGGGGAAGGTGCTTGGAGCTCATGATGTTAGGGACGAAGGGATGAAGTCGGTCTTTGATGATTTATTAGATCCATGTTTGCATTTATTTGCGCCTAGAGGCAAGAGGCTCTACATGGTACAAAACTGTGGGGCGGTATATGCTTCTGCAGTCTACCGTTTACGCCCGTTGAAAAGGCTGAGGGTTGGGACATCGAGGTAGGGGGAGTCTGGCGCTATTCATGGGTAGGTATCCAAAATGCGTAAACGAGTACCTAATGCCTCTGTGTTCGACTTCGCTCTTTAGCGTTTTCGACGGCGGCGACTACCTCAGGATGCTCCGCGATGTTGTTCAAGATCCCGATGTCCGAATCATCTGCCACGAGAGCTTTGATCTTTGCAGGGGGGAGGACGAGAGGGTGGGTAACGAGCCATCTCCTGGAAGAGACATGACTATGGGCGAGGGAAATCTGGTCAGGGAGGCAAACTCACAAGATTGCGGCCTCCTGCGCCTCCGCCTCTGGAACACGATCTAAGCGTCTCAACAACCTAGACCAGCTCGCGCGTGCCCATAGCTCCGAACGAGGGCCAAGCGTGGGGGCACTGTTGCGTTCGTAATGATCGAATACGGACGTGAAGATCGAGAGCGCCTCGGACTCTTTCTCCGGGGCGTTGTGGATGGCGACGGCGAGGAAAAGTTCGGGAGTGACATCCCGATTCGCGTCCTTCTCTTGTGCGTAGCGGATGACTTCTCGGAGAGACGACTCTGCCTCAGCGATGCGACATGGGACGGAGTACTGTGAGCCTCATGTCAGACATCACTGGCTGGCTGTTCGCGTGCGTGAGGGAAAGCGCAGACAAGATGAGGGCGTGAACCTACACGGTAGAACTGTGCCAGCTGCCAGTAGCATTTGTCGAGGTGTGCGACAACGCGCGCGTTCTTCTGCTCTGCAGTCGTGTCCTGCGGCCTCAGCACGCCCAACTCGCGTCTCTGCTCCTCCGTGCCATCTCGGACCTCTGTGATATGCGTTTGAAGGTTGTCGATTGCACTTCGCTGCTGTTCGGGGTTGAAATACTCTTCGAATGCGACGCGGAAGTTGCTGGTGAGGAAGTGTTTTGGTGCCATGATGGGGGGAGGGAGGGAGGGGGGCGCCCGGCCGGTAAGCGCCAGTGAGCGCGATGTCTTCTCCGACGACGACCACCCAGTCTACTGTTCCACAACTGTTTGCAATTTCACTGTCCTTCCAACCACTCGTTGTGCGACAATCAACCTCGTATGCCCACCTGAAGACTCTTCCCGCCATCGGCGAAGATCCTCATGTGGCGTAATTCAGCATGCGAGGTCGCTTACCTCCCGTCAAATATCTCTCGCAAGTGGCGCCCCTGTCCGGCTAAGTATCGCGGAAGGGTCGAGCTCGAGGCTGGAGATTGGGACTCGGATGTCGAAGAGAGCATGTGTTGGATGCTTCAGTCGACTCTGAGGCTGTGGCGACTCTCAACACGAACTCGACGCTAGTAGGCCTCTTGCGCCGGCTGACAACATTTGAACAACTGTTCTACGAATGGTCTGGGGAGATGTAGACACTGGAAGCACCCATTTCGATCCCTGCTCCCAACCCCTCGCGTATGTGAGTTTGTTGACCAAATATTCCCCGATCGTAATCCATATGAAATTTCTCCCAGTCACGGTGCGGATTTATGCTTGACACGTCTCGTAATTTGTAAGTGACGTCCAAGCTTCGCGATCACCCTTGTCATACCTTAAGCTTCACGGTTTCTGACATAAAATATACTGCAGATGCTATGAACTTGGCCAAAGTGCGTTGTGTGTGCACGCCGGTTCGATGATTGCTTATGCGTCGAACCTTGGACCCTGCAGTTGGGCCAATTCCATCGGTACTTTTCAGACAAAGAAAGCTTCCAAGACCAAGTGCCCGGGTCCTTGGAGGTCTCGGCCATGGGCACGTACGATGCCACCATGTTATATACTCTTACGTAGATGCTGATTATCTCTTCTAGCGAGGGATTGGCGTCATGTTCTTACGTGGCAGTATGGGTGGCAGCTGCGCTCGAGCTGAGTTCACTACAGGAAATTGACACCCCGGGCTATACTGCGATCGTTCCGGCCTCACATCCAGAGTTTGTGGCATGTCACGAAGTGTCTCGGTGGACGACTTTCGCCAACGGTTGAGCCTCGCGCTGTTTTCGTCTATGGCCTTTCGCCAACGTTATCGCCGAAGCGAAGACACGAGTGATTTGGGAAGGTAGGCTTCACGATGCACGTATCCAGTTCTCCGAGACTGACCCGTCGACCTTGTAGAGGCAACGTCTATGTCAAGCTTTAACGTGACACTTTCAAATGAGCCCATCGTGATGTTCATGCTTCACGGCTCTCCATTTGTATCCAGTAACTCCCGTGGCATCTTATTGTCGGCCAATGCTGCCGTGGTTGCTGCTAAGGGCTTCAGGGATGTCCATGGTTCCTTAGACTTCTTCCATCTGGTAGGCTTCCTTGTGTTTCACAAGCCTCATCATCACTCACGCAGCGCTAGGATTACGGGGCCGGGGAGTAGCTTAAGGACGACATAGCATTGGTATAGTCGCCTATCACATCAAGACTGCCCGGTCACTCACCTATCGGGTACATGAAGAAATATATGGCGTGATCCGTTCAAAAGGTCAGAGACCCCACTCCATATCCAAATTACCTGGCTGGTCTGACTGTATCTGAGTAGGCGTACAACTTCAATCCACAAGCAAATGACACAGAAGCCCGCCGGGCGCACCTCGTCCTGAGACCACGCCTTCTGCACATGCCCGTCTATTCTTATTTGAAATATAGGCCAACAACTTCTGTGGACGGTGCCGGCAGGTCTAGAAGACTTCGACTCTACTAGCCTCTACGGGAGGTTTATGGTCGGGGCCGGGGGTGCAACTCGAGCAGAGCGCTGCTGCAACCTGCACGATATAGGGTTTACGATGCGACAGCGCGGGCCACGTACGATATCCCTTCAACCGCCATGGTACGCCCTGCCGCCCGGAGAGTATGGTGTGAACGCTTGTATACTATCTGATTTTCTACCTCGTGGAGGCGAGAAATACAAATATCAATATCAATCCAATCCGGTGACCACTACGACTCTCGAGGCTATACACGTACACAGGTTGGGCGGGCATCACCGCCCGGAGTTTACGACCACCCTTGGTTCATGAGAACCGTACCTTTGGCTAACGCTATCTGGCCCTTGGGGGGTGCGCAGATGGGTGACTCGTGGTCCAAGATATAAAGCCAAGGTAGGCATTGATGCAACGATAGTGTCCTCCTCGCTGTGTCACTACCCCTATCACATCTGTCTTATACCTCGTCATGCCATCCGTTGGCCGCCAAGTACGTCACATGGTGTTCATGTTACACTTCACCCTGCTCAACACGTTTTCCTTTCTGGTTTAGTGTTCGGACTGGAAGGAGGACCCTGCCGCACTTGCTCAACTCCTCAGCGCCGCATACACTGAGCACTCCCAGAGCGGCTATGTATCCTCGGTCTCTCACGAGTTTCCATCTCACCTAGAAATACTCCAAGAGGCCGCACGCGACTTACTCTCCATCGAGCCACGCGGCTCGGAATACAAGCGAGGATATCTGAAGTCCAGCTGGAAACTGTTGATCGCCCTCCTATTCCATGAATATTTTCATCGTATGCAGGGTTATGGGCCTCTCATAGCATCCGACCCTCTGGTCGACGCCCTTCTGCTTATCTCCGACACTGAAGACTTAGAATCTTTGTCTCGCAAGCCGGGATTCTGCCCCATGTATAATCTCGTCCGGCTTTGCATTGAGGATGGGCTTCCCCCTCCCCGTAATTTCTCTGATGTTCCAGCATTCCTCTCGGAGTTGGAACCGCAGTGGAAGTTTTACAAGCGCATGCGGCTGGAAGTGTGTACTGAGTCTCTCATGCCCTGGTCAACGACTTCAAGACAAGAAGGCTCCCTGGACGGTAAGTTGCCTCTAATTGTCCCGATGAATGGCCCTCATCCCAGAATGATATAGGCCCCGTACCTGCTCGGGATATAGGTTTCATATCACCGCGGCTTGTAGAGCTAGCGTATGCTACGCCGCCGTCAATCCCAATCCCTGACATGCGATGGCTAGGAGCGGTACCATCAGCAAAAAGTCAGATGTCAGGTAATGTCTAGGTAATGCTCACCTGGGAATACCTGGAATACCTGGCGCGGGCAATTTTCGCCGGGGAATACCTTAGACCTATGAACAGCACAGTCAGCACCATATATGGGTGATCCCGGCCATCTTCTCTCACACAAGGCGGCCGGTTCCTGGCCAGGTGATCCTGGCCAACATCTACCTGCCAGGTATTCCCTGGCCAAGGCTCACCTGGCCATACCTGGCACCTATGGGCAGGTCATTTCGCCACCAGCGTAGGGTCATTGGGCCGCGCTCAGTCACACCGGTAAATAGGATATCCCTCACAATTTCGTTAGATTAATGATAAATATATTGATTATACTAAATACATTGTACTAATGTCTACTATAATAGTAACCTAGGGAGGCGGTCACTTACCGAGCAGGTGCGCCACGGCGAGTGGTGTCTTGTCAACGTCGCGGCGGCAGCGCCCTCAGTGACACCCAACAAGTTGGTCGAGTTGATGTCCTTGGAAGTGACGGCATTTGCAGTGTGGGAGGAGCGCAGCGCGCGCCAGTTCTTGTAGAGGATCACTGCGATGTATACTGCGTGCGCGGGTGAGGTGGGAGGATTGTTTGGGGGCAAATGCACTCACCATCGAAGCACACCATGATAAGGAGGATGCCTGCGACGACAGCTGCGGTGATGTTACCCCTGCAAAAAGTATGCGGGTTCAGGTTCCTGCCCCACCACCGCGTCAGGAAAGTCGTAAACTCACGGTTGGCCTCCGCGGATTGTGCAGTAGACGAGGTGTCCTGCACGCTCCACAGACTTCGGGCGCAATGTCCCAATCTGAACCGGCGTCCGCGTCAGGGGACGAATCCACAATGCTCATAGACACGGGAGGGAGAAAGACGCACCACGAGGATCGCAATGAGGAACCCGAGCCACGCGAGCCACGGCGCGAGCAGCAGCTGCGGACCGCGTTGCGTTAACACGGTGGGTATATGCGCGAGAAAGGTGAAGGGGGCTTACGAAGGTGCTGAAGAGGAAGTCGCGCTGGCCGCGCGCCTTGGGCGGGTGCAGCGCGGTCTTGAGCGTAATCCAGAGCTGGAGGACGAGCGCGAAAGTGGACATCGCGACGCTGGCGACGGGCATCAGTGGCGGCGGGGGCGGCGGATGCAGTGGATTTGCTCACAGCACGGGCGCAGCGTGAATCAGGGATGCCTGCGTGAGGCATAGTGGGTACGCGGGCGGCTCTGCTCGTGTCTGCTGGCTGGAGAGCGCACTTGGTGGGGGAGGGGGGCGTGGCTTAATGCAGGGAAGGGGAGAGCTTGGGGAGGGCGACTCACAGGAGGGTGTACGAGATGCAGTATACGAGCCAGGTGATGCAGAAGGGCAGCAGGGGGCTGGGGCCTGGGGCCTTGAGGGCAGGGAGTCCGGTCGAGGGCGAGGTCAGCGAGGGGTATGTGGGACAAGGGCGAGGTGAGGGAATAGAGAGAATGCTAGCATTGCCAACACCGTCTACATCGTACCTTGTTCTCCTTGTCGGACGGCCCCAGATCAGGGGAGGCGGCCTGCTGGGGCGCATAGGGCACCCGTGAGTGGATCCTGGGGGTGTCGTGAGGGGGGTAGAGGGCGAGGGCCATTGGAACTCACCTCGCACTACTCATCGCGCCTGGGTATGACGAGGAGTCCGTGTGACGTGGCACATATGATGCAAGGTTAGCGACGAGGACACACTGCGGCAGCCAAAATCTACCCACGCACCAATCCCTGAACGAAGTGGACGAACGAGAATGGTGAAAGCATAGAGGGTACGCACCATCACTTCATACATGTGCGGGTCGAGGTAGACGAAGCCGCGGGCGAATTCTGGAGTGATTCTGGAACCTAGTCAGAGGCAGGCATTCAGGTGTATGCTAGAAATGAGAAAAGAGGAGTGTACCATACATCATGAAGGGCGTAAGAGGATACAAAGGGATAGACGGAGATGGGAAAGGACAAGGTGGTGCAACAGCACGAAGTCGAGCGTCGCGCTGGCGACATCATTTGGGACGCGAGTTTAGGGCCGGTTACGCGAGACTTCATGGATTGAGAACAACCGCTCACTTTCAGCTTCGAGCTCAGGTGAGCTCGCATCCCTGAGCATGGCGCGGAAGCGTCGATCTATGACCTTCATCCTGGTCCCTTCCCTTCCTCAGGCTTTCTCGCTCAAGCATTAGCCTCATCCGCCACTCTCTCCCCCAACGAATCAGGCGCTTGGGCCCGAAGTGCGTCCAGCGAGCACAACACGTCGGAAGACGCGTCCGACTAGATCTCCTCCTACTCCTGCCACTCTTGCGTCGCCTCCCCTTGTTCAGAGCTCTTCA
>FTLJ01001415.1:960-16905 GCA_900155495.1 Porogramme epimiltina | reverse complement strand
CTCGCTCGTCGTTATGAGGGCCGCGCCCGAGCTTCGATTTCAATCATGGTGAGCGTTTGTTTATGGTTACGTTTATTAACGTCAGCCCAGCTGACGGGCCTGCCCTTTGTAGGGGTTGGTTCTGCAAACACAGATAGGTTGGGAGCCGCTGTGTCGCTTCAAGCAGGCAGGTTGTACGAACAGGACGCGTGGTTCTATATATGGGGGCGTTCGCTTCGGGCGCTGATTCTTAGTCATCCTCCATTTGGCGCCCTTCGCTCGTTCATAATATTCTACTGCGTCTTTGGCGGGGGTTCGTTCTGTGGGCTAGGGCCGCCTGACTTGCCCTTAGCCCGTCTTGCTGCAGACACTTGGGTTAGTTATTTTGTCGTTCGTTCGCGTCCTTTGTGGGTCAGGGCAAGGGGTTGTGTCCAAGCAGGCGGGTCAGTAGGGCAGCGTGGGTGTGCATTCAGCTCAAGACAGGTCGTTAATTTTTCTAGTATCCATCAGGGGTAGCACCAGGGGTTTCTTTTTCACTCGCTCGCCCACCGACTGCACCGACACACTCAGCGATCACTAATTCAGAACGGTCTTCACGCCGTTCGAACCGTGGGAAAATCGCTGGTGGTGGTGGTCCGTGGTCAAGGAGCTCTCTAACTTGAACCCAAAATTCAAGGCATCGTACTCTTGCGAGAAATGGGGATTTTCGCAGACTGCGAAGGAAGGGTAAAGGGGGATCCGGCGAGCCGGGGCTACTTGCAATAGGCCACCCTATATCGTCCAGATGGAGATCGGTCAGCGAGGGTAACGAAGCGAGTGCGTGGCGGAGTGCGGCAAATGAAGGGAACCTGCAGTGTAGCAGCCTGAGGTTTCGCACAGACGCGAATGCCGAAAGAGCGGCGAACTTTCGAGGTGACGAGGAGGCCTCTATCACGTCGAAATCTAGCTCCTCGAGATCAAGCTTCTCTAGGTTCGGGAGTTGACCGCCGAGTTCGTGGATAAAGAGTCTTGTGGCCATGTGTTTTTCCGGACCATCCGATTGCTTATCGAAACGACCACCATACAAGTAGAACAGGCGGGTTGACGAAAGCCAGGAGCGTCCATGTTGAGAGCGAACGGCCCTGGAGATGAAGAGGTTGTATTGTGGATTGGATGTGATACGAACATGCATGAAGAGGTGGTGGCGGCTGGCAGGAAGCCAGCGGCGGCAAACAAGGGCGGAGTTGCACAGTAATTTGCCACGAGACACAAATATCGTTGCAACCACAGGGAGGAACGAGATGATCATGTCGGTGATTTCTCCAGGGAGGTATGGTGCAGCGACCTGGACTGGTATGAGGCATCATTCGGTCCCACGAGACGTGCAAGAGCTTACATTAGTAGAGTGTTCGCCCTCGTTCATTGTCCAACGAAGGAGTGCTTGGCTCCTACCGACGGGCGGGTTGTGGACACTAGTACTTCTTATCAAGCGAGCCTGTGGAACGTTCGATTGGTGAGCGCCGCGAGCCTAGTCCTGAATAAAATTAATCAGTGTTGAGTGTACCTCTGGAATAAGGTAAGGTCTAGAGGAAGAAGAACGACGCACCGGACTTGCGCGCAGGCTTTGTCGACTTTGTCGGTAGCGACTGTCGGACTTGGAGCCGTTCTAGGAAGACAAAGTAGGAACGACGTAAGAGGGCCAAGCGAGCCAAGCGAGGCTGTCTGGAAGGGGGACTGTGCTTATAGGACAAAGCAGCGGAGCCCGAGCCCGAGCAGAAGCGATCTGCTGGCCAGAGGATAGAATGAGTTCAGATTAGACGTATTTAGCGCCAAGGAACTGAAAGGATCGTTGATTGCGAGATTTGTTCCTCCCACGGAGATGGCCTGTGCACATCATGCGGGTCCGTTGGAGATCGGACCAACAGCGCTCAGGAGTGTGTCGACGAATCGCACTATGAGATCGATGTTGGAAACCAAGCAGTCGAACGAGTCGAGCCTGGTTGTGCCTGCTTGTTGCAGTGCGGGCCTAGGCCCTCGGGTGAGGCGGCCAGGGGGCCCAGCCGACAGCCCGCCGCTTCGTTTTCTCACGCCTGGCGGGGCTACTGCCCACAACGCTCATCGGAGTCGTCCCTCTTCCGCCACTCACGTCCGGTCCCACCCCCGTCTCCTGACGTTGTTCTGTAGCCTTCCGCTCCCATGGGTCACCCAGACGACGAACCACACACAGCAGCAACCCAGTAAGGCCACGAATGATACCGCTAGGCAAATGTAGGCAGTGTATACACCTCCACCAACGCATTGGATCCCCTCCTCCGCGGAGCCTATTTTACCTCCAACGAGAGCCGACGGCCCTGTTGCGTTCTCTGAGATCATGTGCTTTCCCTTGCTCATGGCAGGACGGCTTAGGTAGTCGAGTCTTCACCTTTTTTAATGGTCGGAGGTGGACGTCGGCTAACTGTAGCGCGAATAAGCCCTATGGCTGACATGAAAAAACCGCTGACTCACGGTCGCGGTGAGATACGGAAACATCAATGTAAATTTTCTCGGAAATATTTGGGAGCTTCATCCGCAACGCTTCCTCGACGGCTGATTGGGAGAAGCGAGTTCGAAGAAGGTCCCATTCTTCTTCGAGTTGGCGCGGCCAGCGAAAATCTATTTTGAAGGATAAGATAATGAGGGATTTGAAGGAATTCGCGATCAATGGATCGAGGGCCTCTGCGTTCCGAAGAACTACATCAGAAGATCTGCGATTGCACTGAGGCGACTGAGGACACTGTAGCAGTGTCCTCAGTGCGCCTCAGTGCCATCAGTGCACTTTCCCACGGACCCCTCTCAGTGTTTGCGCCGGGCTATGGCGCTTAGCGCCGCCTGCTCTCTTCCCTCCTCCCTCCCCACTATACACGCTTATGCTGCTGGTCTCGATCTCAAAATATGCTCTCTATGCCAAACACGACAGCTTGGTGTAGCAAAATTGCGCCAAAATGCGTTCAAAACCGAGGAACATCACACTCACAGCGCTTCCCCCATACACTCCTCTCCTCGCACCTCTCAGGATGTTCCAACTGAAGGGTGTCATTTAGGAGTGTTCGACTTCATTTGACGGCAGTGAGGCATGTATAGGTAAGCCCCGTTCTCAAAATTGTTGCGATTCTCTGCATTTTAAGGCTATCAAGCGGCCGCCCCCTTGCCTTCCACTTTCCGAGTACTATGCAGGCACATAGATGCCGTTTCTGCTCGTTCCCTGAATACTCCCTCCACGCCGTCTTTACAAGTCCAGACTATACGTCCTTTACACCCCCACGTAACATGGTTTACCTCGATTTCCGTCCGGTTCAGATTCCATAGCCTATACATAGTTTCAGCCACTTCGACTACTATTGCCCTCTAATAGGCACATTGTATAGTTTATTACACTCAAATTATACATCTACATACTCGCACATAGTATCTCAATACTATAAATCTGCTTCCAATGCGAAATGCGACTCGGTGTGTCCTTGTCGAGCGAAAATGTGCTCATCGAGAGGCTGGCGCTTATATGGCGACGCGCTCAGTGCCCTCAGTGCCACCAGGGCGCCAGTGCAATGCAAGAGTTCTGATGTAGCTCGAACCCACTCGCTAGAGCGTCGCTATCGATGCTATATGGAGGGGGAGACCACTCAAAATGAATGGAGAGAATCACAATTTCTGAGCTGAGCGATCCCGTAGAAATTAGGGACCCTGTGAGCTCCCAAGCGTTGAATACTTTTCCGGCAAGGATCACCTCTATGGTCAAGGTTTGAAGTCGGGTGAAGTGACGGAGGGACTCAATGAAGTCTATGTATGACCCATCAGTGATGCTGGCAGCCCGGTAAACTCAAAGTTAAACTCTGGACGTCACGTACTTTCTTCTAAGAGCTGGTTTGCATACATAGCGCCAATGAATAGTTGAGTAGTAGATGGACCGACGTAATCCCAGAGCCTAGATCCTTGGATGAATACGGTTGAGGATACACGGAGGTCCTTAAGAGAGAAGGCCAAGGACGTGGTTGAAAGCCATTGGAGCATTTGGTCATCACATATGCCAGCGTCTCCCTTCATAAACCCGAGGTAATATATTCTTCTGAGAAACGGGGATTTTTGCCAACTGCGAAGGAAGGGGAGAGGTGGCTCCTCGGAGCCCTGAGGGGCGGTTGGCCACGTTATATGGCCCAACAAGAGGTAGGTCAATGAGGGTAAGGAAATGAGCGTGTAGCGGACTGCGGCAAATGAAGGGTAAACACAGTTCACGAGGGTGAGATCTTGTACGGAAGCGAACGCGGACAAAGAGGAGAACTTCCGATGTGACGGGGAGCTCTTCATCGTGTCGAAATTCAGCCCATTGAGATAAAGCACCTCCAGGTTAGGGAATTGACTACCGAGTTCGTGGATAAAAAGTCTTGTGACCGTTTCCATATCTTCCAAGTCATCCAGTTGGCGATCGAAAGAGTGACCTTGGAAGGACAACCGGAAGGTTGATAGAAGCCAGGAGTGCGCGAATTGAGAACGAACCACGCGGGAGACGAAGAGGGAGTATCGTTCATAGGATGTAATTGTGACATCCGTCAGGAGGGTGTGGCGGCTCGCAGGAAGCCAGTTGCGGCAGACAAGGGCGCAGCTGCACAGTGAACTATAGCCGTGAGGATATCCTCTGTGATCGATCTCGGGGAGAAATGATATGATCCTGTCAGTGATTTCTCCGGGCAGGTATGGCGGAGCGGTCTGTGAGGCGGCCTGAGCTCGTAAACGGCACGATCCGATCGCACGACATGGACAAGAACGTACATGAGTCGGGTGCTCGCCCTCATCCATCGTCCAACGGAAAGCGTGTTTAGCTCCTGGTACGGTCCGGGTTGAGGACACTAGTACACGTTATGAGGCGAGCCCGTGAATGTCCGATCAGTAAGCGTCGTCCACTGGATTGAAAGATGCGCGGGGGTCACCTGTAGCTGGACAGTTGGCGGCAACGCGACAAAAGGGAGACTCCCGGAGATTTCTAGTTGATTTAGGTGGGTCGGGATCAACTTGTGGCTCGGATAGACGCAAGAACCGCTAGCCACGGAATGCTCGATCAACACAGCTCAATATGAAACTATAAGGAGCACGTACGCGTTATGGTTTAAATGGTACCGTTCGCCGGTCGACGGGAGAGCGCAGAGGGCACTTGGGAGAGGGCGTGCAGACCCCCTATGGGTAAAAAGCGAGCCTTATCAGGCTCCCGAGGACGCCGAATATTCTCCGCCTCGAGGTCACGCGCCAGCGACACGGGTATACAGCAATACGACATTCCTTCCATTGACTATTTTGACAAGCACGTACATGAAGAGCAGGTATAACAGGACAAGACACAAACGAAGGTGCGACACGGGTATGTACGAGAAAGACAGCTTAACGGCGACACAGAGCGGGCGAGAGACAGCGGGAGATAAGACTTTAAGGAACGGCGTGTGGGTCGGGGATAACGGGGACGAGGCTTCGATGAGGACGGACAGTTTCGGTGGAGACGAGGGGGCCGCTCTCTCCTTACACGGCGGAGAAGGTAGAGAGCTATAACGGAGACGGAACGGGACGAGGGAGAAAGAGACGTACGGAACGAAGCAAAGAGCGGGGAGCGGTGGTGACGACATGCACCAACGAAGAGGCGAAACTTTGACATCTAGACGGGGGCGGGCGCGAGGACCGCCGCGGATGGTTCGGCTGCGTTGCGCATCGTATCAGCACTCGCGTGCATAGGGAGACGGTGCGACGTACCGGCACTTGTCGGCCGTGGCGCACTACGCGTCCTTCCTGGACTCCTTGCCCTTCTTCGACCCGGTCCCGAAAATCGTCCCGGTGAACGACTTGCTCTTGAACAGACGGCGGCGGGGGGACGAACCCGCCACAGAGGCAGGGTCGGCGGGGGCGCTCGGGCTCGCGGAGGGATTGAAGCGGGACCAGATGGAACCTGAGGGGCTGTGGGAGGACGGCGCAGCGGGGACCTGAGTGTTCACGGTGAGGTGGGAGGAGGTGGTGATGTTGGTGAAGCGTGAGGTAGATGGAGAGGAGGCTTGGGGCCGAAGGTTTGGCAGGGCAGGGGCCGGCTCGGCCTGCAACCCCAAACGCTCCAGTATCATGTCCATCTTGGTTTCGAGGCGGTCCACCTTGGTTTCGAGGCGGTCTACCTTGGTTTCGAGGCGGTCTACCTTGGTTTCGAGGCGGTCCACCCTTTCGTTAGTTTCTGTGGCCACAACCTGAAGCTCGCGGATCCTGGTCCCGAATGTATCAAATCGTGTCCTAGTGTCGGTCTGGAACGTGGTAAGGGTCTTCGACACATCTTCTATCTTGTCCGTGAGCTCCTTTTTCGCTTTGCTCAACTCATCCCTCCCCGCTAGTTCGTTCATCCTGCCGGTCATGGATTGAAACGCCCTGTGGATGGTGTCGTTGTCCGAGTAGTCCGGCACTCCCCCAAAGGACGGTCCTAGCACGAATGAGACGCCCATCGACGATGACAGAGAACGAAGCACGCATACTGTTAGGCAAGACCTCATTCGACCGTCGGACGGTTCCTTGCATTATCTTCAACGACGGGGTGGTAGACGTGGATAGTTGGATGGTGATTCGGTTGTTGGCCGATTGGAGGACGAGCGGGGGAAGAGGGCGAAGGACGATGGGCTGGGGCCTGCGCGCGCAGGTTTTATCGATTTCATCGGCGGAGGCTGTTGCACTTGGGGCCATTTCGGGCGGACAAAAGAGGGACGACGCGACGAAAGAGGGTTGGGTGACTCGGACGCGAGGCTGTCCGGAAGGAGGAGCGTGCTGGCAGGAGAGAGACACGAGGCGGAGGGCGGGCGCGAGCGAAGGACAGAACGAGGAAGGACACACGCGTTTGGCGCGCGCGGAGCGTCGATCGCGAACGGGGCGGCAGACCACGAGGCTTGTTCCTCCCACAGTGATGGCATGGCGATGGTCCGTGCGCACGCAGATCGTCCAGAAAGCGGAATGCGGCTTGGGCCGGGGGTAGATTAGCTGGACGAGAACAAGAACACCAGAATCCCCGCTGCATCGCTATTCGGGGGCCCTCGACAAGCGTCGGGCTTCTGGCCTGGCCATTGGTTCATTCGCCGCTTCGCAAATCGCGAAGCTGGACGGAGGCGCGACCCCGGCGGGAAAGCACATGGCATCATTTTCACACGCCGCCGCCGCCCAGGGACAGAGCTCCACTCGTGCGGCGATGGTGCGTCGACTTGCGATTCTGGACTTCCCTCGAGCTCCCCCACAACGATCGCGAGAGCCAGCCGCGTCACACTCGATGCGCCAGCCTGGCGCGCCCTAATGCCGTCGGTGAGAGTCCCTCGTGGGCGCCTGCGACACACGGCGTTGGCAAGGCTCCATTGGCGATTCCGGGCGGGATTGTATCCCACCAGTATCAGAGGACTGGTGGACTACATCCACCTAGGCCGTGCAAGCGAATGTACACGGCTTAGAGTGTCTGGTTTTGCTTAAGTACTAGTATTAAGTTCGATGACTAATGGAATCACATTCGCGATTCTGAACAGCCAACAAGTCGTCTCTATTGAAACCATAGAGTTCTTGCTGATGTAAGGTGACATCGTTGCTTAGAGGGTCCACCCACACTCCCAAAGACGACTCCTTACGCTCTCCTTTCATCTGATACACGCTGCCAATCACGCACCAACCGGTATGCACGGCCTACGATCTCTGGGAAGTTGTATTGACTTTTGAAGTTTCATGATAGCTAGGCTATAGCCACCGCGCAGGTCTCGTGCATTAGTAGTACGTCGAACGTCGACCGTCGCTCAGATTTTACTCGCCCACCGAATCCCCGACAGTGGGTGATCCTCTAGTACTATACATCCGACTACAGTGCTTACCGACTGTACAAGTTTCAGACAGTGGGAACGAATACTAGTGTTACCCATTCAATAGTGCCCATGTGACCCCCTTGAAGGATGGATGGCGGAGAGCACTCAACCGAGGTGTGTGTGCTCTTTCCATAAGAGCGTATTATGTTTCTCATGAGCGCACGCCTCAACGTATGACCCTAGAAATGAGTGGGTTGAGTTGACAGTTGGCCGCGCATAGAGTCCATCGGGTCCGTCCACCACTTCACCCGGCTTCGGTCTCTACATCTCATAATGAATCTCGACAGCGAGGTGCTGGAGCCTTGGGAGTCGATATCAACCTTCCTTTCGACAGCCATGCCGCACCCAGACATCCAGGACCTCTCTATCCACTTGTTTTGGTCCATCCCGTCGACTGAAGAGAGCGACCATCTAGCGGATGTCGGATGCGAGTCTGTGTTAGGGGACGCAGAGGCCCCTGAAGCAATACTTGAGAATTTCTTCAAGCACCTTCGAACGTTGGACCTTACGATACAACATGAGTGGCCATCAAGACTATACAACAAGCGGGATCATATCCGCACCCACTACTCTAAGTCCGCGGTCGAGGCAGCGTTGCGGAAGAAGCTTCCTAGAATCACCCAGAAGCTCAGTTTTATCGTCTCTGTATTTCACCTAGTTCGGTAAGCTATGTCCTCTTTCATTCGATTCGGCGCTGAAGCCTATTTTGGCCCCGCTCAGCGTTCCAATACTCCCCCAACCCGCAGAGGAGGTTGAAGCATCGGTTTCCACCATTAGGGAAGGGGCGACCGCTCCGCAGGAGCGCGATTATTTCTTGGAGGAGCTGTAAACGTTAAGGCGGCCGGGCGGCGATAGTTCAGCGTCTTGCTATGCAGTGAATTATCCTTCGATTCTCAGTGGTCGATGCCTCAGTGTACAACGTGAAGGAGAACTAGGAGACGTAGAGGTAATATATAGTTTAGTCGTCGTCAACCACCTCGTTTGATAAATGCTACTGCGCGCCCACGACTGCGCATAGCTAGCTGCCATCCCATCGTGTCTCACCCGCGTGCCATCCAATCAGGGCATTCATGCATCCACAATAGCGCACAAAGGAAACGGCTCGGGCAAATCGACACAGGACAGAAGGACGTATCGATTAGATGTGGCCGAGCCGTCAACCTAGTACGCATACTAGTCCACACCTCGCCTCTCATGACACCACATAACACACGCGGTCGAACGAGCATACAGCGACACAGATATCCATCCATTTACGTATTGACATGAACGTACATTGAGAGCGAGTAAAACAAAAAGAGGGCAATAACGAGCGAGACAAGCGTGTACACAGGACAGAGACAGCGGAACAGGAGCGGGCGAGCGATAACAGGATGTGAAGGAGAGTTTGTAGGCTGACGATAGCGGGGACGGTGCTTCGACAGAGAGCGAAGAGTTCGGAGGCCTCTCCTTAAATGAAGAGGACTATAACGGGGACGGCACGGAGAGCAGAGTGCGAGGGAGGGGAACGGGTCGAGGAGCGGTACAAGGGAGAGAAAGGGACGCACGGATGGAGAAAATAGGCAGAACGACCGTAAAAGCGCGGTGATCGGGTAGGTGTGTAGAAGCGAGCACGTCGGCGGGGACAGTCACGAAGCGCACCGCCGTACGCTGCAGATTGTCGTCGCGTCAGCATACAGGGCACATAAAGCAGCGAGGGCGCACGACGTACCATGATCCACGCAACGGCGCGTTCAGGCGGCATCCCCGCGAGCGTCCTTGCTCTTCCCTCGGACGACGAGACTCCTGAGCTTGTCGGGGAGCGGCTTCTGCTTCGTGAGCGCGCGGGAGGAGGACCGGCCCGCGGTGGGGCTCGTGGGGGAGGCGGGGCCCGCGGTGGGGCTGATGGGGGATTTGAGCGACTCGGTAGGGGTGCAGGGAGACGCGGCGGGGGGGGGGATGTTCGTGGCGAGGGGGGCCGGCCGGGGCCCGAGGAGGCTCAGAATCTCCTGTAGGGTCTGGGACATGTTGTTGACGGTCGTGCTGAGGTTGTTGACGGTCACACTGAGATCGTCGACCTTCGTGTTGAGCCTATCGACCTTCGCATCGAGGCCGTCAACCTTCGTCTCGAGGGCGTCCATCCTCCTTTCGAGGCTCTCAACCCTATCCTCGACATTGCCGATCCTCCTCGCAATAAGTCTACTGTGAAGTTCCATCCTCGCGTCTAAAAGCTTGTACTCTTCGTCGACCTTCTCCTCGAGCGACTTCAGCCCAGCGGTGACGCCCTTGAGCCGGCGGTCGACCCGGTCGAACTTGTTGTTCACCTGCTCGAACTTCTCCCCGACTTCCGTCCGGAACTCGGTGAGCTCCGTCTCGAGGACGGTAACCCTGTCGCCAAGGGAGGTCTCTACGTGGGCAATCTGGTTATTGAGCGAGGTTTCCATGTTGTCGACCTTCTTCGAAACGTTGGCGATGCCGCTCTCTAAGGTGGCGTGGGCCGACCCAAGCTCCTCCTTGGTCGCCATGAGGTCCATCTTCCTCCAAACCTTCTGGAACCCATTGTGGATAGCCTCCGAGGTGACGTAGCTATCCGCCCCACCGAAGAGCGTCGCTGTACTTACGAAGTCAGACAAGACGGGGAGGAAGAGAACGCGAATCGTGCGTACGGCTCGGCATCCGGTACAGCGGCGGGGCCGCACCGGAGGGCGTCTTGGTGGAAGACATAGAGAACTGGATGGTGACGCGGTGGGTGGGAGATTGGAGAACGAGGGGCGGAAGAGGGCGAAGGACGACGTGCTGGGGCCTGCGTGTGCAGGCTTTATCGCTTTTATCGGTGGATGCCTTCCGTCGGGGAGCCATTCTGAGCGGACAAAAGAGGGACGACGCGACGAAAGAGGGATGGGTGGCTCGGACGCGAGGTTGTCCGGAAGGAGGGCGCGCTGGCAGGAGAAAGACACGAGGCTGAGCGCGAGGGCGACCGGGGAACAGAACAAGGAGGGACACCCGTATTTAGCGCCGGGGGACAGTGAGGATCGTCGATCGCGAAAGGCATCATTGCGGCGTTGAGGACCACGAGGCATGTTCCTCCCACGAGGATGGTCCGTGCACATGCGGGTCTGCATGAAAACGGAAGGTCACGCAGACCAAGAACACTCTAGCTCGATGAGGGAAGGCGTAGGCGGATCGCACTACGAAGTCGGTGTTCGGATCCATGCAGTCGAAGAAGGCGCCCAGTAGGGCGAACCCCGACGGGACCGGCCCGGGGCGACAGCGTGGGACTTCAATCTTGCACGCATTTGGAAGCTCGGCACAACACGAGTCGGCGCCCACCTCCCTCACGCTGTTCCCCAGCACGCTGCCCGCACCGCTGCCGGCGCCTCAGCCTGTTATGTTTCTGTTATGTCCGGACATTCATCCTCACCAAAACACTACACTGTTATATTCATACTAATCTACGCCCTGTCCTGAACATTGCTTTCATTTGCCCACTCTCCGTCTCCGCCAAGTTGCTGTTCCCGCATCGCATGATCGCTCGCGTCTATTCCTGTTTGACTTGCTCTCGACGTACACGCTTGTCAATACGGTAGATGGATGGCACATCGTACCTCACGTGCTAGCCTGCGGTTGGTCTTGGAGTTAGTAAGGCCGGGTGTCCTAGTGAACCTAATAGAGGGTTACTTGTGGGAATCATCTCTGCCGCACCTCTTATACTCCTTGTTCTCCCCTCCTCCTAGTGAGTCCCGCCTCGTCGTTTTGCTGAGGAGTGGTACTGACTATTCATTTGAGCGTTCAGAAAAGGACACTGTCTGTGCCGTGGATGGCCTCGGAAGGTCCAAATTTTGCCAGATAGATCACCATCCGCTGCTTGCCTTCATATCAGTATCGTTCATCGCCCACCAATTGGTTATTCAACGATAGGTAAACACTATTACCCATTCCTCTATGCTAGCCCGCCGTGCTTACCAATTGAACCTCCACAGACCCGTCCGTCTCATAGGCAGGTGTTCTTGAGCACAAAACCCGTTTCATAGAAGACACACGTTCAGTATTGAACGATGTCGGAAGAAGACGAGCAGTCAATCACGGTATGTAGAAGATTTATCCAAATCTTACTTCTGACAAGTCCCAACGACTACGCAGACAATTCCGCCACACCTTCCTGGTGAACTTACCGACATCATCATCTCCTTCACCGCGGAAGTCTGCGATAATTTCCCTTCCCACCAAAGGTCGTTGTGTAGCTTCGCTCTTGTCTGTCGTAACTGGTTGCCTGCCAGTCGCCACCACCTCTTCACGCATGTTTGGATCAACTCCGACAAACAATACGACCTCTTTGTTTCCAGCGTGATTCATTCCCAACCCATGCGCCCCTGGCTTCTCTCAACCCGCCTGCTCACCATGTGGAAATGGGTCTACTCACCAGGTAATATGCCAACCGCCGTCGGACTCTTTATCCACGAACTTGGCGGGCGCTTGCCCAACTTAGAAACACTGTATCTCTCCCATCTGGACTGGAGCGCCGCGAAGAACTCCCCGTCGTTTCGGATGTTCGCAGCTATATCCGCGTTCGCTTCCGTAAAAACGCTCACATTGAGGTCGTGCAAGTTCTCTTCATTTGGTGCAGCTCGCTGCGTTATCATTTCCTTACCCTCGTTGGCCGACCTCACGCTGAACAAGGTGACATGGCCCATCGCCAGGGGGCCGGTGCCGTTTCTCCGACTTCTTCGGAGTTCGCAGAAAACTCCGCTTCTCCAGGCAATACGCCGGCTTCGTTTTTGGGGCGAGGATGCCACCTGCACCCAACAAATACTACAATGGCTGTCAACTACTGCCTTGGCAGCCTCTCTCGTGGACCTCGACGTAGGCCCTGCGGCCATCTTTGGGGAAGTTCCGGAACTCTGGGAGTACGTTGGCCCGTCCACCACTAAACTTCGCATGTCCTATATGCAATCGCGGGACTCAGAGCTCGTGACGGCGAATGACAGTACGTCTTATATTTTTTTTTTTTTTTTTTTTTTTTGTGGTGCTCACCGCTGCCCGTGCACCGGCCGGCAGCAGCTTTAGCATAGTAACGATATAATCGTCACTCCACGTCGGGGGAAATGCATTTACGCACGCCTAGGCAGTGTGGGGCTCAGCGACGTCTCCGTCTGCTCCTACCCACTAAAACCCCCGACAGTTCCTGCCAAAAGAGAGGGTCTGCGTCAGTGGGCGGGGGGTTGTACTTACCGTGGTTCACCCATGTTTCTTTAATCAGTTTCATTGGGTCGCTGCGCGCGTTTTTACTCAGTCTTGCTGCTGCGAAGTCGAGTTTTTTCCTATAATCTATCGATCTATTCCACGCAGTTGTCGCGTATTCCTTCGTACGCCATTTCGTTTTATCTTCTGCAAATTGTATCGCTCTCTCGCATCTCAGCCGCCATAGTAGTTGTACCATTTCCGTTACTATAATGCAATAAAAACGGTCCTGGGCTTTCCTGTTTTTGCTCTTTGTAGACTTCGTTCTAACAACAGCGGGCGCAAGTACTGTCCCTATGCTGAGGGCCGGTGCTGCACTTCCCATTCTTTCCTCAAGTGTCTTAAGGGCACAGGCTCTTATTTGTTGGCTCGCATCCGTCTGGCATAGGAGGAGGATGTGCTCGATTGTTTCCAGTTCTCCGCAGGCGTTGCACGTCGCCCTTTCCTCATAGCCGGGAATGTTCAACCAGAACTTCCCTACACGGTGGGCGTCATGGAGGGCTTTCCATAGAAAGTCCTGTGTGCGTCTCGAAATCAGTTTGTTCCGCGTGGCTTTCCATATTTGCGGTTCTGATGGACTGGGGCTTCTTGTATCAGTGAGAGATGCAATTATTTTTTGGATGCACTCTGTTGTGCTCTTCCTTGTTACTTTTTTCTTCGTCCTGATAATTCCTTTATATGCAAGTTTTTGAGTCAGCGCCGAGAGGCGTATGCCAGCCGTTAGGTAGTCTCCCTCGTTGCGTTGAAGCACGACCTGTCTATTTAGTACTCTCGCATTATTATTATTGCCATACGCGTTCAGCTGCTCTATCCCAGGGGCCAGGTTCGCGTTCTTAAATAGTTGGAATGTTGTGGGGGCGGACCTAGTCCTCAGTTTGGCTACCAGGACTTTAAATTCTTTCTGATTCACAATGTCCAGCCAGTCTCGGTCCTCCCAGCATGGGAGGTGTCGTAACAGTCCGTTGGCAACCTGCTCAGAGGTTAGGTTGAAGTGCAATGGTGCGAAAGGTGGGCATTCGTCCACTACTATCGCTGCCGCCATTAGGGTTGCAACTGTACTTGAGTTATACGGGTTTTCACCCTCCCGACATTTGAAGTGACGTTGTGGCCCTTGCGTGTACCATGCACACCCTTCTATCAGGCCAGTTTCCTTATGTCGTATGGAGCCTATTGTGGCGGATATTCGCTCTTGGACCACTTGGAAGGGTCTGGGGGGTCTACGCGCCGGTGCTACTCTCATTAGATCTTCAGGTACGAAGGCCCTTATTGCACCACGGGGGTCCCCGTCGTCCGATATTGACGGGTTGAAGCGGGATATCTCCCCTGCAGACATATTCTCGTAGTTTCTCAGGACCGCCGACCCTCTCACACTTAGTTCATCGTTCATTGGTCTTGTTTCGGGTTTCCATAGTGCGTTAAGCTTCTCTAGAATAGTGAGGGCCGCTTTCGCACATTGGGCCGGGTGCTGGCAGTTAAGGAATCTTCGGTCTCGGTCACATTCATAGCACCCACAGGTGTTGGAGTTTCTGTGCGGTTCTCTTCTGCTCGACCATCGGAGTCGGAGCGTCATTCTCTTAGCGTCCTCTACTGTTATTACCCCATGGTTTTCACGAAGGCATTTCTGCGAGGGGCTATTGGTAACCACACGCCCCGGTGCCCTCCCAATATGCAGCCACGATGGCATGTTACCTTTAAGGCATTCTGTTGGGTTTGGGGCGTCCATCCTCACACCGTACTTCTCCGCCGTCTTGATCATTCTCTTAAGATCTTCCGGGAGGTTAGTTTTGTGGTGCGTTGACAGTCTCCAAGTTTGCAGGAACACGTTAAGCTTTGTGTCTGCGTCTGCGGACTTGGCAGTCACACTCTTGGCTTTGGAGAACATTGCGTCCGCTACAAAGGTCCACAGTGGGCGTCTCTCTTCCGGGAGGAGATATTCTTTTAGCCACATTAAGTCAATCGCCTCGTTTCTCGCTCTGAGGTCGAGGAGTCCTGCTCCCCCTTTTGATGTTGGGTTCTGGAGCATCTTCATAGATATCCTGGGGTGCTTGTCTCCGTTCCAATAGAAATCTTTCATCATCTTGTTAAACTTAGTCACAATTTCTTCTGGCATCGTCTGGACCTTCGTTAGGAACTGTGTGCGTCCGCCGAACTCGAGGCCAATGATTAGTTTCCTGGCAGTTAGTGTTGGGTGTCGTCTGTTCCACTTAGTCATTTGGGAAGTAAGTATGCCTGTGAGCCGTTCCCAGAAGGTTGCTGTTGATAGTTTATTCCCAATATACGCTCCTAGCGATCTGATTCCGACACCTTCCGGGACTATTTTGATATTCTCAGGGATTGGCTGTTCTTCAGGGTTTCTTCTCCTAGACTTTATCAGTTGTTCCCTATATTCAGCCGCTCCTAGGGGTATGATTTCCGTTTTTTCTTCGTTAAATTTAGCCCTCGACACTGTGCACCATTGGTCAAGTATTTCTTTGAGTGTGTCGTAGGTGTCTGACTCGTGGAGGTACACTGTAGTGTCGTCAGCGAATAATGAGGTTATCAGTCTTTCTGTCACTCCAGGGATTGCTATGCCTCTCAGTGGGGAGGCTCTTAGGTTACACGCTAGTGGCTCTATCGCAAGGTCGAAGAGCAAGCATGAGATGGGATCGCCCTGCCGTACTCCTCTAGTTATGTTAAATGGGCTGCTCAGCACGCCGTTGACCATAACCACTGTTTCCGCTGCTTTATAGAGGTTCTTCAGGGTTGTAATAAAATATTCCGGGAAATTCATATGCTCCATAACAGTCCACAGGTAAAAGTGGTTCACCCTGTCGTACGCTTTTTCTTGGTCAAGGGCAACAATTGCTCCGTTGATTTCTTCCGAGTCACAGTAGTCTATGATCAGTTTAGT
>FTLJ01001414.1:0-11779 GCA_900155495.1 Porogramme epimiltina | reverse complement strand
AGCCCCGTAAGCCCTCCCCAAGCCGCGTGACACTTTGCTGATGCCATGGCTCGAACTCTTCGGCGTTTTCAGCGCCCTCGAGACCCTCAAGCTCTCCGGGGAAGGCTCCGTTCTTGGCCTTATTTGCGCACTCGGCCGAGAGCCTCCTGTAAGGACAGGTGAAGACGCCGATGACGAAGCCGACAACACGTCGGTGTGTCCCCGCCTGCGCGTCCTTCACACTGAGAACATGTACTGGGAGCTGGGGCTGACGGAAACTTTGATGGGTGTGCTACGTTTGCGCGCAGCACATGGCTTGCCACGGCTAGAGACGCTGGGCCTGGATCTACGATGTAGAGACGAGGAGGGGGATGAGGGTAACAGGACCATGGAGAGGTATAAAGATGAAATATCGAGTCATGTAGGCCGTTACGATTGGTCGTTAGATGTGCGAGACTACTAGAGCCTCAACCAGTTTTCGATCCACCTGCGCGGCGGCGATTTGTATTCCGCTAATAAATATCTTTTGTTGCGAATCAAAACTCTGGCCTGGCGTCAAGCTTCAGCCTCCGCCGCTCCCACACCTCCGAGTTGGGCTCCTGCTCCACTAGTGTCCTGGGCAGCCAGCCCTGTCGCTCAAGGATTAGACCGGCCCTATGTGCCAGTTGACGTTTCCACTCAGCTTCCGCGCCATCTGCAGTGTTAAAAAAGTAATGCCTCAGAAAGCCCAGCTCTGGGTGTCAGGCTCGGGAGCACTCTTGAATGTCAAGAGCTCTCTGCCCTAGCCCCAGCCAACTTGCCGGCCGAGCTGGGCCGAGCTTCCTCGGCTTCAGGTGCTCGAGCACAGACTATCAAATCATCTTGAAGTATTCCCGTTTCACGAACTGAAAAGGAAATGGCACGCTCTAACATACTAGTGAGTACTGAAGCCGGGGAGCTGGCAAGTGGCAAGTTACACTGGAGGTGGCGCCGAGGGCCGAGGCGGTCTGCGGTGCCACCGGAGCCCACTTTGTTTCAATGTCCGCTCGGCTTTGTCATGGTGTGGTCGGTCGCTAACGCATATTCCGACAACTCCGCCTCAAATCAATCCAGGCCACGTCTATGGTGCTACGCGAAGACAGCGCGTTCAGAGTCAAGCCACTGCGATGTCTAAGCTCGAAGAGTCTCCTCATCTAACAGTAGCGGTCAGTAGTTAACTCTGCACCATGGTCAAGCTCTGCCCTGCAATGTTTGTGCTGACTCTGCTAATCTGAACGCGCAGGACATGGTGAATCGTTCAGGAGTTAACAAACTATCAGACGAACTTCTTGGCACAATCTTTATTTATTTTCGCCAAATTGTCCAGGGGAAACCGACCCGAAACGATATGCCCAAGCTGCGGCGTGCCCTGAGATGGACTCGTATAATGCTCGTCTGCCGACTTTGGAGAGATGTGGCTCTCGTTACGGCAGCCCTCTGGACCGTTATCGATATTCCGAGAGCGAGGGATAAGCCTAAAAGTTCTATTCACAAGAAGATCCCGACGATCACCGCGAAGATGCAGGATAACGCTTTGAAGTGGTTCAACTTGATCCTCCCCCGCTCCGCAAAGATGCATTTGGAATTGGTTTTCACTCGCCCCGAGTACGGCTCCGCCGCTCTCCCCATCCTTGCCACCGAATCCCGCCGAATCCGGTCCTTAACGTTCCCAGACTCAAACACGCCCCAACTAACAAATGCGGTCCTTTCCGTTCTCCAACTGGACCTCCCAGCTGTCATGGAACTCGATATGCTATATGAAGGAAACTCCCCACTGAGGTACAGCGCTAGCCGACCTGAAACACCCTCGGAGCGACGCGCCGAAATCACCCCCGAGCGGTATCCGTCCCTCCGGATCATGCGCCTCTCCAATCTCACCCTCTGCAAAACCTCCATGTCAGTATTACCACAGCTGGAGCGTCTCGATCTCAGGTTCTGCTCGTTTGATGTCTACCCGGCATCACTCGACAACCTCCTCGACGTTCTAGCAGGATGTCCAAACCTCGTGGAGATTCAACTCCACTTCGTGCTCAGCATGCTCACCGACGGTGCCCCACCCCCATATGCACGAACAATTCCCCTCAACAACCTCCAAAAACTTGTCCTCCGAGACGTCCCGCTCCTCACACGCCGCTTCCTCAGTCACATTTCCATCCCCGCCGCCACCACACTTGGAATTTTTGGCACAGTAGACGATCTCCCTCCTGTCTTTGACGTTTATAGCACTCTGATCGCTATGGTCCCGCTTCCTGACTTCCATCACCTGCCCATCTTCAATTCACTCACTGAAGGAACCGTCTATAGCGGGGAAGAGTCAGCGCACCTAAAGGTGTCCTCCCCCACCGCCAAGGTGTCCCTCATGATCCTCCACGACCATTACCAGCACAGCGACCTACCATCGTGCCTTACTGCGCTCCGCACACTTTGCGCTGAGTCGCCACTCACCAAACTAGACATCAACGGATACTTCGACGAGGTCGAAGGCACGCTTCCTTGGCGCGAGCTCTTCGGCGTTTTCGGCAGCCTCGAAATCCTCAAACTCACCGGGAAAGGTTCCATCCTCTGCATGGTATGCGCACTCGGTCAGACGCCTGCAAGAACGGGTGCAGACACAGATGCGGAAGTCGACAACACGCCAGCGTGCCCGCATCTGCGCGTGCTCGAAGCCACGAAAGTGTACTGGGAGCAGGGGCTGGCGGAGGCCTTGACCGGTGTGCTGCGTTTGCGTGCGGCATCCGGTCTGCGAAAACTAAATATTCTGAAGATGGGAATACAGTTTAGAGATGACGAGGACATGGATGAGGGTATCAAGACCATGGACAGGTATAGAGACATAATTTCGAGTCATGTAGGCTACTTCGATTGGGAATTGGATCCTTATCCTATGTAACGGCGCGGTGTTTTCGTTCATATACGGCCAGTAAATGTATCTTGTTACTAATCATAACTCCAGCCTAGCGTCGTCCATCGCTGCTCACACAAAGAGGACAATTAGGAAGGACCGACTTAATAATCCACATGTGCAAAGGACGACAGAGTGACAAATTCCAATTCCAATTCAATCCACCAAAATTCTGTTCTCGTTGCATTCATATCTACGAAAATGCACACGTCGTGCTTGTGCTGTGCATGCATAGCTACTAGGCATCAGGCCGGGCTTTTAGGGGCTCAGATCTCGGGGCTGGTTCGGTAACACAGCACGCCCAGTTGAAGACCTCCTGTCGGGATGGACTTCGGAAGGGCTTAGGCTAAAGTCAAGCCCGGGCTTATGGCGAATGTTACTTGAAGAAGGGCGGCGGTACAAAACTGGGCATATCAGCGAGCACATCACGCGTACGTCGTCGGAATTGTGCGGAGAGCCTGAATGAACGCCATAGTGTACATACAATACGGCATACATGGATGTACATATCGAGTGATTCGAGTCGGGCACAGGCGTGCTGGACCGGTGCCTTGTTGTGAGGTCGGAAAGCTCCGTGGGGCGGCCCTGTGCGAACGGCTCAAAGCGGTTGGACGCGCCCGAGTGCCCGTCCCCCCAGTAAGGCTTGGCAGTTGGGGCCTGGCGGAAGAGTAGGCGTGCCAGAAAGGACGGGGACACTGCCCTGCAATCATGACCTGCACAACAACATGAGCTGGGTGGACGGAGGTAAGAGCCGCACGCAGACGCACCTAGAACTTCTTTAACCTGAACCTACGTGTTGAGCACTGTGCGTGCATACGGCCACTTGCCCGGGCTTCAACCTTCACCTCCAGGCTCCCACTGCTCCCTAGCTCGCCTTCCTCCGTCGCTCCTGCTCCACCGTGTCCTAGGCAGCCACCTCTATCGCTCACGCCTCAGCCCATTTACCCCGCCCGTATGGCACATCCGCGTCCTCTAGAGTGTAGAAAAGTACTGCCTCAGAAATTTCATGCCTGCAGGTCAGGCTCGGGGTCTTGAACTGTGTCAGGAGCCCGGCTCTGGCCTCCACCAAGCCCTTACTAGGAGTCTAAGATCGCCCGGGGCCGGGCTTCCTAGAATCCAGGGCCTGGGGCCCGGCCTGTCATATCGCTGTGGAATCTTGGCGTGCGACGGACCGACGAGCAAATGCATTTCAACCAGAACTGAAGCAGGGGAGTTAGAGGCGAGCAAGAAGTTGTGGCAGAGTCTTGGCAGCCTACGGCCTACAGCCCTATCGGAGACCACTTCATTTCAATGTCCGCTTTGATGTGGCATGTCGCGGAAGGTCGGCAACCCATACTCCGCAAACTCCGCCTCTAATCGATTTAGGACACGTCTAGCGCGGGGCCACACGAAAAGCATTTAGAGTCACGTCTCGAGGTTCGAACAGCTTACCCGCCTAACAGGAATGGTCAGTAGTTTTCTCTACAATAATGTAGAGCTGTACCGTACGAAACTGACTCTCCTAACATGAACGCGTAGGCCATGACGACTCGTTCAGGAGTCAATAGACTACCGGACGAACTTTTGGTGATGATCTTCATCCACTGTCGCCAAATCTTCCAGAGAGGACTATTCCAGAGAGACAAGCCCAGGGCTCTATGTGCCTTTACCTGGACTCATTTGATGCTTGTCTGCCGACTTTGGAGAGAGGTAGCTCTCGCCACTGCGGCCCTCTGGACCATGATCGATATCCCAAGACCAGCACTACTGGACCCTCAGTATAACAGCTACCGTTACTGGCATTCAACGACCACCGGCCCGAAAGAGAATACCGCTTTGAAGTGGCTCAATCTAATCCTCTCCCGCTCTGCAAGAATGCCTTTAGAGTTGGTCTTCGCTCGCCCAGAGTATGGCACCGCAGCCCTCCCTATCCTTGCTACCGAATCCCGCCGGATCCGGTCCTTAACGTTTCCAGACTCAGACACTCTACAACCAACAGATCCGGTTCTCTCCCAGCTATCATGGAGCTCAATATGCTATACGACGAAGACTCTACACTGAAGAACGTCGATAGCCGGCCCGAACAACCCCCGGAGCGACGCGCCAAAATCACCTCCGAACGGTATCCGTCTCTGCGGATCCTCCGCCTCTCAAAATTTACCCTCCATAACGCCTCAGCGTCCATCTACCCGCAGCTAGAGCGTTTAGACCTCAGGTTCTGCTCGTTTGATGGCCACCTTGCATCGCTCAGCAACCTTCTCGACGCTCTGGTAGGATGTCCAAACCTCGTAGAGCTTCAACTCCACTTCGTCCTCAGCATGCTCACCGACGGTGCTCCACCCCCGGCTTCACGGACAATCTTCCTCCTAAAACTCCAAACACTCGTCCTCCGAGACGTCCCACTCTTCACACACCGTTTCCTCGACCACATTTCCATTCCCACCGCTACCACCCTTCGAGTCATTGGCATAGTTGACGATCCCGATCCTGTCTTTGACGTCCTTAACGCTCTAATCGTCATGGTCCCTCCTCCCAAACCCCGTCACCTTCCCATCTTCCGCTCACTCACACAAGCGACAATTGAAAACCATGGACCGTCGCTTCTACAGTTGTCCTCCCCCACCACCAAACTATCCCTCCAGGCCCTCTCTGACGGGCTCAGTGACCTTCCATCGTGCCTCGTCGCGCTTCGCATACTCTGTTTCGAGTCGCCGCTCACCACGCTAGAGATCGACGGCGACCTCGACGAGATCCACGGCACGCGTCCCTGGCGCGAACTCTTCGGTGTTTTCGGTAACCTCAAGTCTCTCAAGGTCAAGGGGATTGGCTCCACCATCCCCATGCTCTGCGCACTCGGCCACACACCCGTAAAGATGGATGACGACGCAGACACGGAAGTCGACGATACACCAGCGTGTCCTCACCTCCGCGAGCTCTTCATCGGGCACATGTGTTGGGAGCGGGGGCTGGTGGAAGCCTTAACCGGTGTGTTGCGATTACGTGAAAAGTACGGTTTACCACAGCTGGAGATGCTGACCCTCAGTCTACAATGCTACGAGGAGGAGGACGCGGATGAGTATGACGAGACTATAGACAGGTATGAAGATGAAGTGTTGGATCTTGTAGGCCGTTTCGAGTGGGGGTGGTAGTTCCGTGACCGGCCGTCGATCCGTAAACGCACCGCTGATATGTTTATGTATATGTACTGCTGATAAAAACTCCCGCCTGGCGTCATTTCTCGTCTAGGCGGTGCACACGAGGCGGACACTTGGTTGGGTCCAACGCAATACATTGCATGTACAAAGGACGACGGACTGACAATTCCGGGTCAGTCCATCATAGTTTCGTCCTCAATAGTACATGGCCACGAAACGCCACGAAATCGTACACGTGCCTCTGTACACGCATAGTCGTCATTCGAGCTCCATGTCTTGAATCTCGGAGAGTTTGAGAGCAAGAAAACCTCCTATAGTAAGCGTCTAGCAACCGAGCGCGATGACAGACTATTAGAGTGGAATATTGGGTTGCCAGAAACTGACAAAGGAACACACCCCAACCAGAACTCAAGCCAGGGAACTAGAGGCGAACAAACAGAAGCGATGGTTTGGATTTCTCCGAGCGCCACCGGAGTCTGGCACGAGAGCACTTTATTTCAATGTCCGCCCGGCTCTGTCACAGTCCGCCGAGGCGGCAAAGTCTGCGCTGCGAACTCCGCCTCAAATCGACTCCTGAGCAAATTGCCCGAATCCCTTCGCGTCGACGAAGACAGGCCGACAGTGCATCTGTAGCCAAGCCTCGAACTTAAAAGGGCCTCCCCGTCTAAAAGTAATGGTGAGTCACTAACTCTGCACTTTCGTTGACCTCTGCCATAAGAAATTGTGCTGACTCTCCGTACTGAAATGTGCAGGCCATGGTGAATCGTTCAGGAGTCAACGGATTACCAGATGAACTTTTGGCGACAATCTTCATCTACTTTCGCCAATGTGTCCGAACAAAGCCATACTTCCGATCAAAGCCCGTGCCACGGGATGGCCTCGAATGGACTCGTATAATGCTCGTTTGTCAACTTTGGAGAGGTGTAGCTCTCGCTACGGCGGCCCTCTGGACCTCCATCGACATCCCGAGGACGTCGGATCTGTCTCAAGATCCCCATCACAGGGATCCAACGATCATCAGCCAGTCTCAGGTTACCTCTTTGAAGCGGTTAACCCTAACGCTTTCCCGCTCTGCAAAGATGCCTTTGGAGCTAGTTTTCACTCGCACGGCGTACGCCAATGTAGCCCTCCCCATCCTCGTGGCCGAGTCCCATCGTATCCGGTCCCTGACGGCCCCAGACATGAACACTCCACAATTCGCGCAAACGGCGCTCACAGTGCTAGAATTAGACCTCCCAGCTGCCGTGGAGCTTGACATGCTTTACGATCATAGCTCCGAACTAAAGTATAGTGCTAGCCGACCTGAATCACCCCCGGAGCGACGCGCCAAAATCACCCCTGAACGGTATCCGTCTCTGCGGATCCTCCGCCTTTCAAATTTCATCCTTCATAGCGCCTCGACGTCCATCTACCCGCAGCTAGAGCGTCTCGACCTCAGGTTCTGCTCGTTTGATGGCCACCCGACATCACTCAACAACCTCCTCGACGTTCTCGTAGGATGTCCAAACCTCGTAGAGCTTCAGCTCCACTTCGTGCTCAGCATGCTTGTCGACGGATCCCCAGCGCCGGAAACGCGAACAATTGCCCCCAGCAAGCTCCAAAAACTCGTCCTCAGAGACGCACCAGCCCTTACACGCCGCTTCCTCTCACACGTTTATGTCCCCGCCATCACTACCCTTCGAGTCACCGGCGCAATCAACCACCCAGCTGGTCCTCTCGTCGATGTCTACAACACTTTCATCTCCACGGTCCCACTCCCCGATCCCCGCCACCTCCCCATCTTCAGTTCGCTCACAAAAGGGACCATCCAAAATTGGCAGGAGTCGCCGCGCCTACAGATGCGCTCCCCCACGACGAAGCTGACCCTCAAGGTCCTCCACAACACTTACCAGTGCAGCGACCTCCCAGCATGCCTCGCTGCGCTCCGTACGCTTTGCGCTCAGTCCCCGCTCACCACGCTAGACATCCACGGCGAGTTTGATGAGGTCAAGGGCACGCTTCCCTGGCTCGAGCTCTTCGGCGCTTTCAACAGCCTCGAGACTCTCTACGTCACCGGGAAAGGCTCCATCCTTAGCATGGTCTGTGCACTCGGCCTGACGCCTGTCAGGACGGGTGCGGACGCGGAAGCCGGCGTGGGAGCCTACGACAAACCAGCATGTCCCCGCCTGCGCGTGCTCGACACCACGTACGTGTATTGGGAGCGCGGACTAGCAGAGACCATAATCGGTGTGCTGCGACTGCGCGCATCGTACGGCTTGCCTCAACTGGAGAAGCTGGACATGGGTCTAACATGTATAGACGAGGGGGAGGTGGATGAAGGTGACAAAACCATGGAGCGGTATGCGTCTGAAATATCGAGTCATGTAGGCCGTTTCGATTGGGGGATAGATGGCACTTACTAGATTCTTAATCGCTTTCGATCCACCTACGTAGCGGCGATGCATTGTTTTTGTATACATACCGCTCATAAAAACTCTGGCGTGGTAGTGCACACAAAGGAGACAATTGATGATGACCAATTAGCGCAAAAGACGACAGACTGACAGATTTCATCAAAGTCCCGTTCTCAATACATGGCTACGAAACCGCACGTATTGCACCTGCGCTGTGCACGCATAGTCGCCATAGGACATCCTCTGGGACATGTCAAGTGACCTCCGCTGGTTGGCCATTGAGTCCCGACAGCACATGCCAACTTCGTAATCAGCCTCCCAAATACGTCCTTGCACTCAGGTAGCTCCCCACGCGCGAAGCGGTCTATCCATATTGGAAGCCGCACGACAACATCGGGATGGCCCATGTGCCGCACCAAGAAATCGAGCTCCATGTCCTGAATTTCGGGGAATCTGGAGGGAAGACAACCTGTAGTAAGCATCCGACCAAGAGTGCCACCAGGCAAGCGTGGGCCTGGTACGAACCGACAAGTAAACGGGGAGAAGAGCTCCTCGATGACGTTCTGAGTGGAGAGTTTGAGTTGTATATCCGCGCCCGCTTGTATACGTAACTCTTCCATCGAATGCTGATGACGCGGTGGGAAGATGAGCGTTAGAGTGATTCACAGCCGTCTAGTATATTATGAACAGAGCTCAGACCTTCACCGCGAACCTATACATTGACTTTGGAGAGCACACGGGAAATTGAGCTGGGTTTTCTCCATCATCGTGGTAGATGAAACCCTGGGATCGTAGGGGAGTAAATGCGATCCGGCTCGTGTATGCATAGAAGACGAAAGCACGGAGTCTAATTCGTTAAGGGAATGATCAGTTAGAGTATAAGCGCGTTAGTTTAGAGAAACCCACGTTCGGAATGCAGCATCCACCACAAGCACAGGGCGCAAGCTGCGGTGCCGGTGTGAGAAGCTGTGGGGATAGTCATTTGTATCCGCGGACCGCGGAACGGAACGAGTCCGTATCTCAGGCTTGGACGACGAAGGTTGTCTCTCTGGTAGCAATGGCTCCTTGAAACGTCACAGTTGAGCCATGGTAATTCGCAATGTAAAATGTAGCAAGACAGACCAAGGGCTTTTCCTTCGAAGTCATTTCTTCGGTAACAGCTGCAGGATCTCGTGCCGTGCCCCCGCCGCCCTCGTTCGCGAACTCGACGACGTCTGCTGGCTGGGCTACATGTTGAGCAGGTGACGGAGGATCCGCCTCGCCGTGTTCCTCAGAGTCTTCTCGCTCTTCGATATCATTATCAGCATCGTCGAGATCGCTGTCCTCGGGACTTTCATAATAACCGGGCGGCGGCGGCCAAACAACAGGGGGCGCGTCTATGAAGATACCCACTAAGCAGTGGTGTACGTATGGGGATTACATAGGTTGTAAGCTACGGTCGCAGAGGGATATGGAAGTACATACGTATCTCAAAGCGCGGAAGGCATTTCTGCAAGACGGCGCTGTTTGCAAACAAGGCTTGCACGACACCGGCTCGACCGGCGGAGAAGCGCCTCGACGGCGCGTGAACGATGAGGTCCTCAAAAGTCCCTGACAAGATACTCGAGTTCAGCGCAAAGTGATACACCTCAGGCATTGTTGCATGCTGCAGCGCCGGTATCTCAGCTGCACGAGGGGCTGCAGCTTGAGGGGGAGTAGGCGATTTATCCTCCTGCGGCGTGGAGGGCCGCGGTGTATCCTAACCATAAGCCTCATTAGGAACAGCCTTCCCCGGTTCGTGCAATGGCAATTGGACTTACCTCCCCAGAGCTTTCAGGCGGAGGCGAATCTGACCTCAGGCCATACTTCCTGTGATTCCTTTTCTGTCGGCGCTTTTGATTCTTCGTCAGCTCCTTCTCTGGCTTAGAGCAGGAAGCGCTTGCAGTCTCTGACATAGGTGCGGGAGTCGTGGGGGTAGCCGCTAAAGAGCCTCAGGCTGGCAAGAACTCGCGGTTTCTTATAGCACCGAGTTTGCCGCAGCACAGGCCTCCATCAGCCATTCATGACACATAATTGCCAAGGGGCATTGTATACGAAGACTGATATGTTGTACGTCAAGCACTACCGCAGCTACATTCGAAGTGGACTTACGTCATGGGGTAATCCACCAACAGAAGGCCGCCGTCTAGGAAATGGGGTGGGGGCGAGGCCTCAGTAGAAGTTCATGTTGCCCTCAAGACTTGGCATGCTGCAGGAGGGCCGACCTTTATACTCTCACTGCCTATTAGAATGTCATTAAGCAGGTGAGAATCGTACGGTGTCCACTCCGACGGACCCAGAGATAAAGCTTACCGGCCCGGAATTATACGGTTCAAACGCTTCGACTTCAGCGCTCGTTCTTCCGATCGCTACGTGACTTCATAGAACTGTGGTGATCCAAAGACAGCGCTGTGATACTCTTCGGATGGTGGTTTCTGCACAGTGCAGGGCGAGACGGCACCGACGCTACGTCCGCATCGTCGACATTGAACACGCATGCGCAAGGCCAGTCCATTTCGGGCGGCGCCGACCGCAAGGGTGCCTGATTTCAATCTCCGCTCGGCAGGCACTCTGCCATTGCCAGCAACTTCACTCTCGCGCTCTGACCCTGTAGACTCAAATTGAGCGACAGCCGACAAACAAATTGACATATCTCGTCACTCGTACTGAACACAGAGCACTAGGCTTCAGCACCTCGCACAGCACTGCGATCCTATAGGCCATTCAACGTCCTTGGAGCTTCGAACAGTCTCCACACGCAGTGGTAGCGGTCAGTACTGTACTTCATGGCCCTGCGAGGCCTGTACTGACTGTTCAAACTTGAACACGCAGGTCATGTCGATTCGCTCTGTGGGATTTTACAAACTTCCGAACGAAATTTTGGCGATGATCTTCGTCTATGTTCGCCAGCTCTCCCTAGCACGCCATCACAATCCGAGACTCAGGCTCCGCAGTGTCAACAGGTTCAAGTGGACACATATAATACTTGTCTGTCGCTTATGGAGGGGCGTTGCTCTCGCTACGGCAACCCTCTGGACTGTCATCAATGTCCCGAGCGAAACGTATTGGGATGAAGACGAGCCACCAGCAATTACAATCAGGACGAAGGAAAACGCTATGAAGTGGTTCAACCTTATCCTTTCCCGCTCAGCGGAGTCACCCTTGGAGCTAGATTTCACTCACACGGCGTTTTTGGGGGGCGCCTTCCCCATCCTCGCCACCGAATCCCATCGTATCCGCTCCCTATCGGTCCTAGATGATCTACATTTCGCTCAAGCGGCCCTCTCTATCTGTAACGGCGTGCGCTATCGTTTCCTTTTCCGTCCTCCCCTCCT
>FTLJ01001408.1:0-10865 GCA_900155495.1 Porogramme epimiltina | reverse complement strand
GGCGTAGGGATGGCGGCGGGGGAAGGCAGGGGGTGGGTTTGATGAGGATGATGCGGAGGTGTCGTGCCCGGGCTGGGGCTGCTGCTCGCGTTCTCGTTCCCGCTCGCGTTCGCGTTCTCGCTCACGGTCCCGGTCCCGGACGGCCTGAGGGACCGGCGGCACGGGCTCGCTCCGGAGCGTGCCCGTGGACGACGACGGGTGCAGGCGCGGGCCCGCCCCTGCCGCCGCCCCGCGCTGCTTCCCGAACGAGAGGATGCTCGCGAAGCTCGCGCGGTGGTGCGCCGGCGCGGGCCCTGGCTCCTGCGCCCGCCGCGGCGGCCGCGCGGGCGACGGCACGTCCCCGACGCCCCCCGCCTGGTCCAGCCGGATGAACGACGCCTGCACCCGCGACGCCGTGCTCTTCCGCCGCGTCTCGTCCCCCGTCGCCCGCGACGCGTTCGACATCGCCCGCACCCGCGGCCCCGCCCGCCCGCCCGCCCCCGCGCCGTGCGGGTCGTTTTCCATCAGCCACCCGCTGACGAGGTGGCCCCAGCTGTCCGTGCTCCGCTCCTCCTTCGGCGGTTCGTACGGCCCATTGTAGGGTATATACCAGTCTTCGCCCTCGGGGTCGGGCGTGAGGGGCGACGAGGGGTTCGACTTGAAGGGAAAGGCGAGCCGAGATAATCGAGAAAAGGGGGACGAGGACTGGGTTTGTGTCGCCATAGAGCAGAACGGGGGCGCAGAGAGGGACGGGGCCTACGTCGAGGACGTCGAGCGGCCAGCGGGACGGCGAGCTCGTCGAGGGAGATGTTGAGCAGTTTCTCGGCGGATTTGATGTCGGTAAGCTCTGCATTATGCGGCCTGATCCATACTCTATAATTGAAAGTCTCACTATTTCAGACTCCGATTGACACGCGAGGATGATTCCACAAGCAACATCTGGAATACGCCTACTTCACGTCTCCTTTGACACGACTTTATGCTCCTATAGCAGTCTCCCGTAGACCTACCACATCCTCATAGCACCCTGCGAGACCCTACCTCTCCTGCAGGTGGACTTATTTTATCTGCTCCTCTGGGCGGGGCTTGAACGCGATCAATGGCTAAGTCCCGAAGGGAGTAGGAGCCCCTCGATCAGCTGCACTAATCATCCAGGGGAACGCCCAGACCATCAACGCAATCTTCCCAGTTCCACAGGTCTCGCCACCGACCGTTTCACCAGCACCCACCAGAGTCTGCGTTCAAGCACTCTCCGCGCGCGCGAGAAGCCCTCTGGCGTCCCACGCTCAGCAACATATGACGCAAGACGCAGCATCGCTGTGGGGCAGCGGGCGTCGACGTCGCGCGCGTTTATATTTAAATAATAGCACTACTGTTTGACGGGGCAGGAACGGGCGGAGTGCGCCTGCGCGAATGTGCTTGATCCATCGACACCGCTGAGCCTGAAGAGGCCGGATCTGCTCGCATTGGGAACAAGGCCCATCCCATCCCGCCCGACGGTCGTCCGCACGCCGCGCGCTCCCGGACTCAGAAATGTAAAGCCACGGCCCCTCTGGGTGTGCGAAAAGCCCCCGCGTCCGACGCTTCCTGCCTGCCTCCTGATGGACGCGCTAGGGCGGCTTCTGGACGCGCGCGAGAGCGACCGCCTGGGTTCGCGCGCGGGTGCGCGTTCCAGAACCGCGCACTGTTGCCCCTTCGTCTTCTATATGTACGCACCAGGGCCATCGACGCGACGACGCCCCGCTTCTAAGCGTATGAAGCAGCCCTCGGCGGCACGATCAGCTCGGACTCCGGGCGTCGTCGTCGTGCGTGCCACCCGACGGTATCCATAATCCCAGTTCATTATTTTACCATATAGCATTTTGATCAGGGGCGCCCCCGCGGCCCCTCACTGTCGTCGTCGAGCGACACAGGGACGCCATCGACCTTAAGCTTTTCGCCCCGCCCCGCCCCCAAGCTCCCCGAGACCAGCCAAACGAACGAAAAAAAACTTCTGTGTGTCCTCTCCTGTGCGCCCCACAAACCCACCCACCTGTGGGGTTTCGAACTCTCGCGCTGGGGCGTGCGCGCAGCCGCACCCGTCCCCGACCGGTAGAGCTCACCCACCTTTCCCCTCTCCGCTTTGCGCTCTGCGCCACAGGCACGCGCGCGGGCGGCGGCGCAGCGCGATCGCCCCAGCCTCCAGGTACTACTAAAAGTAAGTACTGGCGCTGGGGGCGGGCAGCTTGGGGCCATGGAGACCGCCTCCCGCCGGCCCCAGCCTCGGGGTCGCGCTCCGGCGGGACAAACGCGCGCGACGGACCGCGGGGAGGTGTTGCTTGCCGGCTCGGCGCGGGTCCCTAGGCCACAGCGGGGCGTTCTGGAAAATGAACTTGAACTCGGTCGACCGTCTGCGGGATTCGCGCTTCGGGGTTCGAGAACGGGCGTCGCTCGTCTCGTGGTTCTCAACGCCTGATGCCCGCGCGCACTAGGTAGAGTAGCCTAACTACATACATGCATACATACTTGGACGCGCGCCGATGTCGTCATGCGTGGGCACCGTTTTGAATGCATTACAGTTTGTGTATCTTGAGGAGAAGAAGTCTGACCTTAGCACTCGCTCGCACCCCCTCAATGAGGCATCACCGCGCAAATTAGGCCCATCTATGCGACCTTGGGATGTATTAGACTGGGTGTATGCTACGCTCAGATATGTATCAGAGGCGACGGAGCCCACCCCGGGCCAATGAAGCCACGGCGTCGTCAAGCGTCGGGCCTGGTTACGCCGCACGCCGTATGACAAAACGTCCGGAGGCCTCCATGTCGCCGTCAGCAGATACGCAGCCTCCGTGGGTGGCAGGTTTCGTCGCAAGAACGACGTCTATCCAAGACTAAGTAGATCTTGATGTGCACGGACGGCGGCGTTGCTGCACTGTCGACGTCCTGCCCGACCAATGGCCCGTGGCCAACTCCGACGCAGCGCCTCCCGCCCGCCCGCCCGCCCGCCGCGCCCGGATCGTGGGCCCGCAATCTCGCGAAGGTTGATATTGATGTTTTTCATTGTGCGCCATGCGCGCAAGTGCGCATACATGCAAGATAGAAGAGAAGTATGTATGTACAAGGGCAACGTTTCAACGCCTATCTGCGCACCCGCCCCACCAAGCTTGGCCTGCGTTGTAGCGCCCCAAGTCACCAAAGACGGGTATCATAGCAGAGCACCGGAGTCCGGGGCGGGAAGCACGCACATCATCAGAGAAGCCGCCGACACACGACACACGACACACGCCCGCTGCGAACGCGCGACGCAGTTGCGAACAGTCAGGGGCGGCGGCTTCCCCGCGCCCCCCCCCAGACCTGTGCGCGGCCACCGTCCAATCGTCGCTGGCGTGTCGGACGCTGCGAACCGTCGACCTTCGCACTCCGACGGCGCGAGGCAGGAGCGGGGTGCGTTTGGCAGCTGGTGAGGGGTTAGGCATCGAGACAGGGTGGCCGCGGATCACTGGATGCGCATGGAGTGGCCGGCGACAGACGCGACAGACGCAACGTACGGTGGGAAGGGCTCGAGGCGTCCGTTCAGTCTGTACGGGCCGGCGGCGCACGAACGACACCTCAAATCAAGCATAAGATGTATTGCGGTGCACTTTGCCATGAGCCAGTAAACATAGTGTAGCGCCGTCCAATGACATGTAGACAACCTGCGCAAGAAGACGTACTGCATACGCTCGGGCACAGAGGGTATCCAGCACCCCACAGGCCCCGAGACACTGGCAAAGAGCAACGAGGGCTACTCACGGCGGCGCCGCACGACCCGACCCCTCCCGCAAGCCCCACCTGCCGTACCCTGCGCTCACCGTTCCCAGCTACGCACCTAGCGCGCGCGCGCGAGCGCCCCGCGACGACGCCCCAGCCAAGCTCGAAGATGCGTCATACTTCACGGAGGGCGGAGAAGAAGGGAGCCTGGAGGCGGGGACCGCGGAAGCGCGCCGCTCCACCTACTTAAGCGTGCGCCCTGGCAACGCCCCACCCCGCCCCGTCCCGCCGCGGGCAGACGGCGCTACGCCCGTGTGTGTGTCCGCCGAGGCTCGACGATGACCATCACCGTCGACGGTCGAGCCCCGGGGGACTGGGAAGTCGCCGGCGACTCGAATCGAAGGCGGGGGAGGGGAGCGAGGAGAACGCGCCAAGCCTACCAGCTGCGTCCGCACACCCCTTCCTTCCTTCCTTCCTGGCCGGCCAATAACACGGCCGCTTCCCAGCTGCCCGCCGCCGCCGCGGGCTGTGCGCGGCCGCTCTCGTCACCGCGCGCTCGCCCTGTGGGACGGGACGCGGGGTGGCGGAAGCGAGCAGGACGCGGGGGCGGGGGCTGGGGCTGGGGTCGAGGCTCGCCCGCTCGGAGGGGGACGGGCGAAGGCCGCCGGGGCACGGAGGCACGAGGAGCGAGCACGTTACCTTGCTACTCACCGTACCATACGCAGTGGTTCTCCCGCCCTCCCTCGCCCTTTTGCGTATTTGCACGGTTGCGCGTTTGTTCGACGTGCGTGGCGTCGGATGTTTTGCCCTTGGGCGTGCGCGCGGGCACGGGGGCACGGTGGGCATACAGTCGCGGCGACCGGGCGGGGCTTCGCTGCTCGCGCGTTGCGGGTCTTGGGCGATCGACGAGAAGCGCGAAGACGCGAAGAAGGAGCAGGTGCGGGCGGGATCGTCGCAGGCACGCCGAGCATCCCCCAAGTGAGCGGGCCTGAGCGCGTTTGGGCTCTGCGCGTCCGTTGGCTTTGAAAGCGTGTTAACGTTGCGTGCGGGCTTGGACGGGGCTGTAAAAGCTTGTGTCTAACTTGCGGGGGGAGCCGTCCAGGGCGGAGGACGACGGCGCGCTGGGGCTGGGGCTCATGTGGGGTGCGGGGGCGGAGATGAGGATGACGGCGAAGGACGGATACGACAGCCCTGCCACGAGAGAAGGTGCGCATAGGGAGGCTGGCGGGCGAACCTGCGCTGCTTCTGAGGGGGACGCGTGCTGGGCCATGGGATTATGCGCGGCGGAGTACGTACCTGCGTCCCGCGCTGGAGGCCATAGGACCACCCAGCAAGCCGGGCCTCTCCGTGCGTGGGTGGGGAGGGGGTCGCTGGGGGGCACTTACGGCGCCGTGGACGCAGTAGCGGAGGGAGAGGGAGGGAGGGGGGCCAAGGGGGGCGCACGGTTCGAGCAATCGAGGAGCCGGACGCGTTCAGGCCCAAGGACCTCGCAGCCCGAAGCGCCCAATCGGGCGACCGGCATCGAGCTTCAGCCACCGGCATGGCGTCCGGGCGAATTTCGCGCCATCGCGCCCCCGGCGAACTCAGCGAGCCTGGTGGGCGATTGCAATTGAGCAGCCTCGGAGCCACGCCGACGCAGCTCTCCAGCGATCGGACGCGGCGTGTAGCGTAAGCACCCTCACCGTGCCCCCCGACGTCGTCGCGCCCGCGGACGCGCCGCCGGACCCCCCTTCTTGCTCTTATCGTCGTCGACTTACCCGCTGCGCGCACTTGGTCATCACAAAGCGTCCTTACTGACACCTCCAAGACCTCACTCGCCCGCGCAAAACGGGTCCGATGGGGAAGCGGTGGGGTGGCACCGCTCAGCAAAGTCGGCTCAGTAATGCTGCAAGTAATAGTAATAGCAACAACTTCCGCGCCGCGCCGCGCACAGTGCACGGGGCAGAACGGTCGAGACGCGGCACCCCCGGGCACACGACCCCCCTGTGCCCCCCCNNTGCCCCCCCCCCCCTTACTTGCTTACCCTCCCGAGCAGGTACCCTTGCCCCTGCAGTCGGCCGCTGCGCGCGCAGATCCTAAAATTACCCTCGAATGGCGCGGGGCCACACTGCAGCGAGATCCGCGCGACGATTCCCGCAAGTAACGAACGCCCGTGTCTGCGCCTGCACCTGGGTTTCGAGGACCGGCGGTGACATCATCCGTGGGCGCAGGGGCCGGCCTCTGGCATTTCGCCGCGCAGGCGGCCAGAACGGCGTGCGTGATTAGGACGCTTGCCTTCCCTGCGCACGCAGCTCGAACGCCGGGGGTGGCTGCGTATATTTCGCCATTCGCGGCGGGACGGTGTTGCGGGAGGCTCGAGGAGCTGGCCACTGTGCTGGCGCGCGCCGTGGGGGCAGACGCGCCGTGCGACGTCGGAGCCGGGCGAAGGTTGTGCTAGCAGTGCATACTTGGTGTATATATAGGGAGGCGCGCGCGGGGCTGCTCGAGCCCTCGCGCCTCCAACAGGAAAGTACTAAGTGCTATGCCGACACCGGTCCGATGCGGAACTCCAAAAGGGTCCAGAACAGACCTGCGTCGGAGGTGCGTGCAGCTAGGAGCAAGATACGGAAAACTGGTGGAGCACAGGCCCCTGCATACCGGCGCCTCTGCGCATGCCTCTGCGTAGGGCCTTCGGCCGACTGCAGCAGGGCGCAGTGCGCCGGAACTCGTAGGTTGTAGGAACGTCTCGTCTCCTCGAGCGGTCGCGCTCGCGCTGCCGCACCACGTTCCCGAGGCCGTCCGACGGGCGAGCCACTGCGTCCCACCCATCCCCGCAAGCCCCGCACGTCCCTGGGTCCTGGGTCCTCAGAACGTGTAGGGGCCTCGTACAGGCGCACGGGCCACATGGTCCTCTCATACGTCTGCTGTGCCGCGGCTCGCGCTGCCGAGGACGTGCGTGCCGTCACCGGTGGTGCGCGTAGATGGGCACACGACCACCCGTGGCGAGCAGCGTCCGCGCGAGCCAGTGGGAGAGGGGCGAATTGGTGCCAGAGGAACCTCAGAGAACATGCTCGACCGACAGCCTCGCCTGGGCGCCCCGGTGTCTTTGTCTACTTATCAGCATCAGGAAGTGGATAGGGACGCACTGGCACTGCCGCACTGGGACGAGCATTCCGAATCGCGCGGTGCCTAGCGGCGCGAGCGAGTACGGATCGGGAGATACCAAAGGGCGAAGACGAAGACGCGGGAGGCGCGCGCACGTCTGTGCGAAGGCGTAGATTCGGAATGGGGAGCGCGCGCTCGCGGACGAGACCTACGCAACTCACAACTCGCGGATTTCGGGTCGCCAGCATTGGAGAGAGGTCACCGGCGGCGCGCGCGGGGCGTCGTCGGTGTGGCCCGCTGCCGGCGGGTGGGCGTCGCTCATGCGCGCACGCCGTAGCGCGACACGAGGGGGGCGGCGTCGGATCTGCTCGTCGGACGTGCGGCCGTTTCGCGAGCGGCCCGCGTCGTGCGCGCTGCAGGTAGGTTTCGAACGCGTTAACGCCGCTGCTGCCAGTGCAGAGCTGGGAGGTCTGGGGTGGGGGGGGACGTGTGCGTGCTTGTCGCTTGTGCGGGGTGTGCAGGGACGCGGGGTGTCAATCAGAGCTGTGTATGCGGGTTATGTTCAGCGGAAATGGACACGCTGCCCCCGGTGTGGCCGGGTACTTGGGTATTCCTAGGATTCTAAAGGCGCACCTTGGGTGAGCGAGGTGTGATGTGGGGTTGTTCCGTTACTTGCTGATTTGGGGGAAAGTTGGTACGAAGTTAGTCTAGCGCGAGCTTGAGTGAACCGTGGACAACTTCGATGGTCGTGCGGTGGAGCGTGCGGAGAGCGTGCGTCGAACTCGGAGATGATGATGGAGAAGGCGCAAGTGTGGCTGGCGAGGAAAGCAAGGCGGCAGCCAAGCCCTCAGGACTCCACGGACAGCCCAGTATTATTGCGCGCACCAGATCCGCCGCAGGCCTGGAGACCGCACAACTCGACATCGTCGACGCGGCAGCGTTGCGGTCAGCCGTCAGAAGGCTCGCTAAGTATGTATACGGATATCCATGTCGAGCAGATACCGGCCCTAGGCGCGCGCCGGGTACGCGACCCTGCGCCCGACGCGCGTTGACACGAGATCTCGGGGTCACATCTCGCGAAATCAGATCTGGCTTCGCGCACCGCAAAGGTGGCCCCCACCCCCCATCACCCGCTAGCGTGCGTGATGACCTCATTCCCCTCTCTCCCCCATCGCCCGCCGTCCAGACTCCAGCACGTCCGTGCCAACTTTGCCCGTCCCGCCGGCGACGGCGACGGCCTCGCAATCGGCTGCAAAGCCCCCCCCCTACCTTCGATCAATTGGCCCTCTGGCGTTTTTTGCCCTGCCCGCGTAAGAGCGCGCGCTCGGCCCGGCGCCGGGCTCCCCCCCGCCTGCCCCTTTGGGCAGCCATCGCCGGGCCAGCCTGAACCCCTCCCCAGCCCCAGGCGCCCGCGCGACCAATCAAGCACCCGCCGATTGGCGCGTCGCCGCGCCTGCCGAGCGGGCGCCTCTGGTTTGAGGGCCCGCGGCCAAGTTTGCCTGCTCGTCGTGTGGCTGGCTGGCTGGCTGCTCTCCGATTGCCCTCGTCCGCAGCTGGCGGCTCGACGCGACGCGCCCCGACGACGACAATCTGCCCTGCTACTTGTACTATGCGCACCTGGCGACGTGGTATCCCGCCACAGAAGCACCCGCATCCTAGATTCGCGCCTCTACGCGCAGGGAAGCGCGGGGGCTCGAGCGGAGCCAAGCATTTCGCCCTGTTCGAACGGGTATTCGACCGCGTTCGAAGAGGCGGACAAGCCGCCTCCCCTCAAGCCGATCGAGAAATCCGCGCTCGCCGAGAGGCTCTCCGCGGCTTGGGAGCCCGGGGCCACGCCCCCTGCCCTCCCCTCGCCTTCCGAGCCGTCCACGCCGCACGCACGCGCCTCGTGCCCCGCGCTGAGTGCGAGCGCGCGCCGCTGCCCGCCGCCGTATGTCGTACGAGCCCCCAGCGTTATTTTTACACCGCGTGCGGGCTGCTTGCAAGCTTGGAGGGGGCGGACGGTGATGGCACGTACGCTGGCAGAGCGCAGATCTCGCCAGGGCGCCAGGGCCGCGCGGGAGTATAGATCTCGACGCGCCACGGCGTCGGGCGACGGGAGGCGCGATTGCGCGACCGGCCGGTCAAATTCGCGCGTGGCAGGCATATGCTTATCCGACGCGGGAGGCTCGGGGGGCTGCGTGGGGCGAGAGGGGGACATGAGGTGCGGGGGCGCGTCGTGCGTGTGGCCTGCGGTGGTCTGCATACGGATAGCTCGGCGTGGGCGCGTTCGTTCGAAGGGTCAAGGAGGTGGGGGTATCGGCGGGAGGTGAGTATGGTTAATGCGGGGCGCCGGACTTAGTGCGCAATCAGGCGGCCAGTGATTGTGGAGAGAAGCTGGATTTCGATCTGTCCGCCGCACCCACCCCACGAGATCGCAACCGTCGCATCCTGTGCAGGGTATCTCGATGGTGCTAGCTGCTACCGAACAAGTCTGAATGTTCTTGTGATGTGTGTGCTCATAAGAATGCTGGACGTGCCACCGACGGCGGGGGCGCACGGTGCGCGGGGCGACACGGCGGTGGCAATCTAGAAGCGTGGTTATATATACCCGGTCAGAAATTCTGCGTGTCGCCGCATAATTACCGATGTGGGCCATGCCTGCGCCGCAAGCCGAGGGAGCCGCATAAACCCGCGCCCCCCATCGCCGCGCAGCCCCGCCGCGAATGTGCACAAGACGTGGGAGGAGGCGCAAAAGCAAGGTTCGTGAACTCGACAGCGGCGAAGCCAACACGAACGAACACTTGAGAAGTGTGTGGAGTGCGTAAGTACTATCGGGATGTGGAGCTCTGGGGCGCCATCTATCGGGCACCCGCCATCCACGATCTCGCGGAGGCTGTCCCCGTTCCGCTCACGCCGACGCAGGGTCGACGTCCGCATCCGCTCGCTGCTCCAACTCAGCGCGTCGAGGGGGAAGCAGGCGGGCTCTGTGGGACGGGTGTCCTTCGCAGATAGCGGGCTGATACATCATTCGCGCGACGCTGCGCGCATCAGCTCCTGATGCTAGGGGACGGGGGCGGCGATTGGCCCGCGGCGGGGCGGCCAATCGCGCGCGGGGGGCGTGTGGGACGGCGCTGGCCCGCTGGCGCGCGAGCGAGAGCGGGCGTGCGTCCGGGGCGCGCACACGACTCCCGAGCCCCGCGTCGCGGGTGACGGGCGCGGGGGAGGGAGAAGCTGATGCTGGGTGCGGGCGGATCCGATGTGCTGCGAGGTAGCAACCGCCAAGCTGGGCGGGGGCGTGCGGCGACGGCGACGGTGACGGCGACGGGCACGTCTATCGGGGGCACGTCTGAGTAGATATCGTGCATGCCGCCGGGCGTGCGGGACGGTGGGCACCGGTGGCTCGCGCCGCTCAGGAACGCGCGATGGGGGCGGGGGGCTGACAGCGGGGGCTGAGGAGGGCGCGACGCAAGCGCGGAGGCTGGTAGACATGTGCAGCACGACAGTGCAGTGTGTACTGTGCAGCGTGCTCGAGCTTGATCGTCCGTGCGTCCGACGCTGCCACGGCCGTCGTGGGTGTCGCGGCCGACGACGGAGGGGGGACGTTATCGACCCGCGTCGACCCGATGGCGGGGGCGTGTGCGTCTGCGGCGAGAGGCCGGGGTGGGCTCGGGGGGACCGGGAAGGCGTGCGAGCTGCGAGCAGGCGCAGAGCTCGGGCTCAGAGGGCTCCCGCGTCGGCGCCAGCCTCGAGGGCGTCGAGTGGAGGACGTGCCGAGTCGGAGGGCGCGGCCGAGGCGGGCGAAAAAATCGCGGGGAAGGATTCGCCCAGATCAAGGGCGAATCAGAGGACGCCAGAGCCCGGCTTCCTGTATGCTCGTGTTTGGCACTTGATCTGGCGGGGTGGGAAGGGTGCAGATATTTAAGACTTTGGCGGCTGCCGCCGACGTTCATCCTTCCTCCTCTTCTTCCCCTCCGCTGCCCTCGCCCTCGTCCGCGCCACACACGCAGACCTACTAGCGTAGTCTAGGGTTCCCCCCCGCCCCCGGTCTCCCCCCCGTCCTACCCCGCTCCCGCCCCTTCACCGCCAATGTC
>FTLJ01001403.1:0-12195 GCA_900155495.1 Porogramme epimiltina | reverse complement strand
GGATTCTCGCGCCCGGCCAATGCTGCGCCCGCAGACGTCGACCCTGCCCCAGCGGCGAACGGGGACGAGGACACGTTCAAGCTCGGCGAGTTCTCCATTGACGAGTATAGGCCCATGCGCGTCGTTGTGATCGGGGCAGGCTTCAGTGGGATCCTCGCAGGGATCAGGTGCGCTTTCATATCTCCTGGCAGTCACGCCCCCTATACCGACGTTGATACCTTTTAGGTTCCCGCAGAAGATTCCGAATCTCGAAATTGCGATATACGAGAAGAGCGCGGGCATTGGCGGGACTTGGTTCAACAACCGGTACCCGTGAGTGTGCAGAGTCTACTAGGAGGACGGTTCAGCTCACTATTGCCCCTGCTCGTAGCGGCATCGCGTGCGACGTGCCCGCTCACTGCGTACGTTCCTCGTACAGCGCTCTTAACCTTCTTGAAACTAACATCCGCGACTTAGTACCAATTCTCCTTCGAAGACAAGGTATTAACTTCCCCTTTTCCGATGCACACACTCGCTAACTCGCGCATCCGCCCCCAGCGCGACTGGTCCTCGTTCTACGCTCCCGGCCACGAGATCCAAGCGCACCTCCAAGAGATCGTCGACAAGCACAAGCTCATGCGCCACATCAAGCTCCAGCACGAGGTCGTGCACGCGCGCTACGCCGAGGACACCGGCAAGTGGCACGTCCGCATCCGACGCCCCTCTCCCAGCGCAGACGGCGGCGAGGAGCTCGAGGAGTTCGAGGACGTCGCGGACGTGCTCCTCACCGCCGTCGGCGCGCTCACGCGCTGGCGCCTCCCGGACATCCCCGGGATCGACGCGTTCAAGGGCGAGCTGCACCACACCGCGGGCTTCAACCCGGACACGCCCACGTGGGCCGAGGAAGCCGCCAAGTGGGGCGACAAGCGCGTCGGCGTCGTCGGCTCGGTGCGTCTCCCCTCCCCCTCCCCCGCGGCGTCAACGGTCCGCGCGCGCTGACACATCTACGTTCGCAGGGCTCGTCCGCGATCCAGACCGTCGCGGCGCGGGGCGTGCGGGGGTGGCTGTGCTGGGTGCGGTGGGCGGGCTGCGGGCAGGGTGGGACGGGAGAGATTGTACCGTGGAGAACGAGTGAGACAGGGGATGTATTGGACAGTATACTGACAGGGGGCGCGCAACAGAGAGATACAGAGCAGCGCGCACAAGGAGCACGCAGAGCGCGGCAGTCGGGCAGCAGAACATCTCGCGCACGCACGGGCGTCTATCGTGGGAGACGCGCCTCGGTAAAGGGGCACTGCGCATGTGCGCGTTGTTGGTCTGCTGGTCTGCTGCTACATCCATACATCCATGTCTCGCTGTGCCCACCCCCGTTCTCCTCGCTTTCTGCCCCGCCGTGCCCGTCTCCGCCACCGCGAAAAAGAACAAAACCCGTCCCGCCTGCCTGCCCGTCTTGTGTGCCCCAATCAAACAGCCCTGCCACGGTCCCTGCCCGGTGCAGCACACCCACCACCCCAAGACCAAACCGCCAGAAATCGGGGGGCTCCATGTGCCGCACTGCAAGGGCACGCAGGAGGGCGACCGAGGGAGGCCCGCAAGTCGAAGCTAGACCTCGTGCGGCGTGTGCGTGGGCCCTGCGCGCGTGGGTGGCACAGCGTGAGGGAGGCCTCCTCACGGGGGCGCTAGAAGGGGTAGCTTCCCTCCTTCTCTCGTCGCGACGGCCCCCTGCGCTGCTGGCAGAGGCTTTCTGTCATCCAGGTCCATCCCCAGCACCCTAGAAAGCAGAGCTGGTGCCATCTTGGACAATCCCAGCTCGCACCCCAGCTCGCAGCTCGCACCCCACCCACCGCCCAACACCCACTACGACACTGCGCGCCGTCTCCGTCTCCGTCGTCCTGGCTGTCAAGTACCCCCTGGTGCAATCGTATCAGCAGGGCTGTACCGTGGAGCACACACCCAGGAGAACTGACGCGAAATGCGCCGGCCCAAACCCCTCCCTGGCCCTCACCGCACAGTACCGCTGCCCCCCGAGGTCGTACTGCAGTGCACCGTCACCGCAGCACGACACTGTCTGAAAGGTCTTGATGTGTGTACCGGACAGCATCAGCAACATGCCCAGCACGTGCCGAAACCGTTGCACACCTCTCGGGACGCGTGGTAAGTGAGCACTCACGACCACCTCTAGGAGCCCTACCCTGACTAGATAACAGGACCGTCAGTCTGGCGCGATATTCGCGATGCGCAGCACTCACCAAACACGGCCACGTCCTCCCTCACCATACATCTTCGATGGATACGTACCGGTGGAGGTGTTCTATTTACAACAACATTTTCGTAAGAACCAGCTAGAATGCAAAACAAATACTGTAACGTACCGTGTGCCTACGAGCGATCTCCAGTGTGCTTGATGTGTGATGTCTGCGAAAGGCGTGCTGTGTCGTTTGGCTTTGGGATGAGTGTGTGGTTGCTCGCGCGGCGACGTACCTTAGTGCGCATTGACATGCACTGTAAAAATGAGTTGTGTGAGAACTTAGAAGCGGCCCAGACAGCGTGTGAAGGCTCCGAGGAATTGAGACTTACCATGCACGATCGCCCAATCAGCCTCTGCAAGCTGCCTGGAGGAAGGCCGTGAGCCTCGCTTGCATGTCATGGACGGTCGGGACTCGGGAGGGGTGAGGAGGGATGGTGGGCTGACGGAACCGAGGGTGATGTGGGGAGGGGAACGGGTGGGTGGGTGTACAGTACTTACCGGCTGAGTACAATGGCAGTATGGGGTGGGAAGGCGGACGACGGCGGGCGGTGAGCTGCAAGCTGCGATCAGTCGCAGATTTCCCGTCGTGAGGCCTGTGTACTGAGGCTGCAGGCGTGCAACACCCAATTAGCCCCTGATCACTCGGATGGGCACCCCTTCACAACAGGGGGCCGCTTACAGCTTACACGGAAAATGTGAATTTTACTCAGTGTGCACGCGTATCTCAGGGCTTATTCACTGCGAGTACCTCACTCACTTAGCACGCGAGTCCAGTTCTGGACTCGCCCGATCATGGATATCCCCCTGGAGGGCACATAATGTGGAGTCCCCAGAGTGACATCCATGATCAGCCAAGTCTGGCCAAGGGACTCGCTTGGCTGGGGCCAGACTCGCACACACAGCACAATAACATACTGACTGCCCACCCAAGGCCCCAGAGCGACAGGAACACCGCCCGCCACCAGGCATCAGTGAGATCTCTGGTGCAGACATGGGACACAGCAGGCTGCCAGGGATCAGTGTGTCCCGGGGGCGCGACGGCAGGGTTCGATCTCAAAACACACGCGGCGGCCACCCGAGACGTCTTCGAGAACAGTCTGAATGTTGATACGACGTCCGGGCGCGACGCCGGCAAGAACGTGCAGAAGCATCAAATGCGGAGCCCGCAGCAAGACGCGAGGCGCCCAAGATTGCGAAGACGAGCAGCCTGATTTGGACTGATCTCCCGCAGCCGCCCGGCGTCAAGCTCTCTTCCCACCGCCTGTCATGTCCGCCTCGCTCTTGCTCTCGCCCCCGCCCTCGCCCTTCGGCCGCCTCCTCCTCGCCCTTCTGCCGTCTTGCCCTCGTTACGGTGCGCGCACGCACGGACAAAAAATGAAGACTGCATTTAGGTACTATCTACACACTACGCGCGCACGCGCGCTTGGCCTACTGATCCAACCAACCAAGCGACGTTGGCAGACACGGCGGCCGAAAGAACGCAGAGCTCCTCAGTGACCTTGAGGACCGCTCGTAAGTCTCTCGTCTTCTCAGGTTTGTGGCAAGCCTCTCTCACGCATTCTTACTGCAGGCCTCTTGTGTCCTGGTCATGCACTGTACAACAAATCGCTCGCAGTACCGTGGTGCATATAATACACCTAGCATGTCCAGCGTGCTGTGTTCTTGTGAGTCAGCCCAGTTCGTCGTCGGTCGGGCGAACGTCTGATGCGTACCGTGCACCCAGATTAGATACAGAGCGCCCCAGCAGGACCCCGTTACGACGTGCACCCGGAAAACGTGTGAATATTACGGTACGGTTTGTTTCACACGACGCGTGCATGCTCGGCTTACTGACCCGACCAGCCAGATGACATTGACATGCACGGCGCTCGAAAGAACGCAGAGCTCCTCGGTGACCCTGACAGACGCGCGTAATGCTCGTCTTTCTATGTCTGTTGTACGCCTCGCTCACAATCGCTCATTTTAGGCCCCCCGTGTGCTGCGCATGCACCATAAACCGAACGGCTCACAGTGCCGCAGCACATAATACACCTAGCATGTCCAGCGTGCTGCATTTCCCGTGAGTCCGCCCAGTTCCTCACTGCTCGGGCACACGTCTGATGCGTACCGTACATCTAGATTGCGTCCAAGCGCCCTCGCAGGGCCGCCGGGACCCACAACCATCCACGTCAGCACGCGGGCAATCACATCCGCGTCTCCATGGGCGTGGGGACGCGCGGGCGTATAGCTAATCTCCAATCTCTACCACCTCGGCCGCCGCCCCCCTCAGGGCCAACCTGTTGCTGCTCCCGCTCTCGCCTCTGCCTCTCGCCCCCCGCCACGCGTCCAATATGATTACACGGGCCCGCCCCGTGTCTCGACGGGCGGGCCCACGATGACCGGGCGAGTTTTTTGCATCTGTTGGTGTACGTTAGCTCCACCACGACCCTCGTTTCACGTCCCCCGGGCCAGCAGCTGTCACAGCTGGTAATCCCCGCGCGCAGCGCGAGTATGGGCCGATCTCCGCGCTGCGCTCCCTTGCCCGCACACAAGACCTTCTCCGCCCTCATGGTCAACACCCCGACGCACGCGGTCTCCTTCCCATAAGCGACTTGTCGGCTTCGCCTCACTGTCACGCACACACATATCACGTACCGAGTACGAGAGCAAGATTTACACGTAGCAGGAAGCCTTCCAGACATGGCGGTGGTCATGTAGGAAGATGTTTATCGGCGGTCTCAACTGGGATACAACAGATGGTACATGCGCTACGACGCATTATCTTCTCGTTTGTAGTAGTACTAAACCGAGCGTCGCAGAGTCCTTGAAGAAATACTTGACTCGGTTACAACGCAAAGTGGAAGTGTCTGTCCGGCAGGGTGACTCGACGGCTGGTGCCGCACGCAACCTGGAATGCGTCGAGTATCGGGGAAGACTGCAAATTCCGGTGCAGGACTGTGGGAATAGGCCTGTTCCCTTCACTCGGTACCGATCCCCTGTGTGACGTCTGCAGTGAATCTCGCCCGAACGAGGCCCGGGAACATCGACGAGAGCCAGTCCAGTCGGAGCCGCACCGCATTCAGAACACACCCGAAACAATCTACTTGACGGCCGCGCAGCAGTTGTCCCACACGAGCTGGAGCGCGTCAACTAAATCGAGGCCGGGACCGTATCTCGATCACTTCGTGCCGCCCGCCGTTTCACACTGCCAGCAAGTCCGACTTCCCATGAGCGAAGTCAGCACGCTACACAGCTCTCGCTAGAAACAATTACGGGTACGTCACGCCCTTGTCCCAGCCTGCCGGTACACTTGCTGATGATACCGTGAGCTGGCGAGGTTTCTAGACTTACCTAGGCGCGTGCCGCCATGGGTACGGCTTCATCGGGCAGGGACTCCATGGCGCGCGACTTTCAAGGCTTGACAATGAAACTATCCTCGGTGAGTGATCTCATCACCCCGTCGTCTTAAACGAGGTCGGGATCAGGGGCGGAGCGAGGGAAACCCATGTCCGTCAGTGGACGGGCGTGGTGTTTGTCTTCATTCGTTCCCTGAGCCAACCATGGAACTCGTACTCCTAGGACTCGTGAAACGAGAATCGAAGCAGACGTGCTGACGTCTTCGAGCTGAAGCCATCATCCTCGGTACTGTTGAGCAACATTATGACGATGTGGACAGCTGCCTTGCTGACAGTCCCAACGGATCGAGACCGAGATTGTATGTACGCATGCTGACACTCCGAATCTAGATTTACCCCTGAGGGGTGGAAGTGTGTCAACGAAGATGATGACGCAACCCCGGGGCCTCATTCACCAATTAGACTAGCACCGGGAACTTCGTCCTGCGCGGCTTCCAAGGCCCGACAATGAAGCTATTCCTGGTAAGTCGTCTCATCATTCCGTCGTTCGAAACGAGGTTGGGCTCAGGCACGGAGCGAGGGAAACCCATGTCCGTCAGTGGACGGGCATGGTGTTCGTCTTCATTCATTCCTTGAGCCGACTACAGAACTCGTACTAGAATTCCGCCTCGTCTGCTCGCCCACTGATAGTAGCAAACCTGCAGGTGATTATCTCCCGAACCCCCCCGCCACGTAGGACGATCGCATGATGGTCGGCGCACTCTCCGTCATCAAGATAACGAGCGTGTATGCCACCCTTCCGTTGCTCGAGTTCGATACAGGGGTTCAAGGTTCGATCGGGCGCGCCGAAACGTCGGACACATCTCGCGCGCCCCGCGCTGCGTCGTGGCGAGAGGTTAGTCGGGGGATCATGACAATAAATCTATTCTCGGCGAGTCGTCCCGCCGTCCTCTCGTTCGAAACGAGGTTGGGTATAGGGGCGGAGCGAGGGAAACCCATGTCCGTCAGCAGACGGGCATGGTGTTTGTCTTCATTCGTTCCTTAAGCCAACTACAGAACTCGTACCAGGATTCATGAGTCGAGAATCGAAGTGGCAGGCGTGTTGACGTCCTCAGGCTGAAGCTCTCGTCCTCGGTACTGTTGAGCAGCACCATGACGATGTGGACAGTTGCCTTGCTGACAGTCCCGACGGGAAGGTTCAGGCTATGTATGGTACGCTCCCGGACACATAGAACGAGAGCCGAGGCAGGGTGCGTGTCACCGCGCGGCGCACTCTGTTAGGTACTGGAGTGGACATGTCTCGAGATGTAATGTGCGCGGGGCAGACTCCGAGTCGTCGCCCCGCGCTCTAACGATAGGATGTAGTACGTAGCTACAAGCTGTATACATAGAGCTTCAGGAGAACGAAGTACGCGCGCGAGCGAGTTGACGACGTACCTGCGAAACACTGAGGGAACTGACGAAGAAGTTGCTTGGGAAGCGGTTGACAAGCATCTGCGAGATGATGAAGACGGCCGCTCGCGCGACGGACGATTGGTGTTGGCCGTAGGCTGGGTCGGCGAAGTCGAGTCCGAGGGAGATTTGGGCAAATGCGCCGTGTCGTGCTCTCGCCTGCAGAAGTTTCCGTGTAGAATACGTTATTAAAAATGCTTTCGTGTCGATTTTGAGACTCTCGTGCCAAGTATCTGCGGCGTTGGACCGCCGTTGGTATGCTGCACGCGAGGCTCTTATGCCAGCCAGGAAGCGGCGTCGCTGCTTGATGACGAGCAAAACATCACGGGGGTTCAGGATGGTGTATTAGTTGAGCCCGAATGGAGATGGGGGCGAGAATGAGAATGAAGCGATTGTCTGTAGTCGTCTGTTCAGAAAGTCTCTTACAGGTGTGGCTCGCGGCGAGCCAGGCTGACTGCACAAAGTGCACAAGGAGATGGTGGTCGTCGGCGACATTTGTCCCGCAAGTTTGGTCACATCCGTCAAGCACGATATTTGTTCGTCAGGAGGTTGGTGTGCGTTTTAAGGAGAAAATAGTGCTTTATTCACAACAGCTAAACTACTATACAAGAGAACTAATACTCGGTAAACCAGACCCAAATTCACCTCGAAGGTCTCAACGCCAGCACCCGCGAGCCAGGCTGACTGCACAAAGTGCACAAGGAGATGGTGGCGGTCGACGGTCCCTCCCGGTACATGTCCCCGACTTCTGAAATGTGCGATACGTGTCGCAATACGAGCATGCGCCTGCGGTACGCACATTCGAACGTCCGCAGGGGCGGCGAGAACGGTGCGCGCCGAGAGCCTGCGCACGCCCGACCCCGCCGCGCCCGTTCTCGCCGCCCGCCGTCGCACGCGCGCGGCGCCCGACGAGGAACGGGAGCGTCGAGAGCGTGATCTGCAACCGAAATGAGCGGTCGTTTCGAAACGCAGGCGGACGGGCGCGACTCACGGGCTAGGGGCGGCTGCCGCAGCACGACGCCCGGGTTTCGCGCCGTCGCCGCCGACCCCCGGATGACGCGGACGGCGTATTGGTGTGTGCGAGGCGGTGTGCGGTACGCAATTGATGGGGCGGGGCGGGCGAGGGCTGCGGGCGAAACGAGGGTGAGGGCTGGGGACGGTCGAATAGATCTGGGCCGTAAGCGCCACGGTACGTTGACGACGCGGCGGCGATGCGTGACTGCTAGTGGAAAAACGGTGAGAATCTGCACACGGGAGGGGCGGAAATAGGCTGACCTACCCTGAACGACTGTTGTATAAAAGGCAGGGGGCGTGCGAGGAGGGGACGACATGGGTAGCGACGAGGGCGGGCGCCGCAGCCAGGCAGCAGCGTGGTCGTCGTCGATGGTCGAGGTGCGTTTGTTTTGTCCTTTGTTTTCTTGTTAGTTCGTTAACGGAGTGCGTCCGCCGCAGGTACGGACGCGTTGGTACGTCGGATGGTGCTGGTGCGTCGTCCATTGGTGGGTTTCGGCCGTTTGCTGACATTTGTCGTTCTCGCGTTGACAGGTCCGTCGGCCGAGTGTGGAGATGTCGGGGACGTCCGTTAGGTACATATCTGTCATTACACGATGTCTGTAAGCGCATTACGCGCACGCGTGGTGTCGAGGATACGTACCTTCATGGCGCTCGGCCTGTGTGTAGGGGAGGCCGTCGGCGTGATCTCGGGTTGTGTAGGTGGTGCGGTATGGCAGCGTGAGCAGGCGGGTGCGGGCAGCAAGCAGGAGCAAGGGGAGGGTGGATAGACGTAGGAGTGGAAACCATCGAGTGCAGAGGGATGCGAGAAGCGAGATCTTCTGGGAAGACAGATCGACAAGCAGACTGAGGATGAAGACTTGACCTTCAAGCAGCTGCGGCGGGAGAATTTGTGGAAGTGCAGTCCTGAAAAGACACGTTGCAGTGAAGCTCGCCAAGAAAGGTAAAGAACCCACCTTGATCGGCGGGCGCTCGCCGCCCTTGCGACTACCGCCCCGGTCCTACCGCGGCACGGGCGACTGCCGGTGCTGAATAGAATTGGTAAGGGACATGGATTAGAGCAGGGTAGACAATATTGGCCAACCTGGGGACGGACTCCGCTGCCGCAGCAACAGGGGGAGCCGGAGTCGGCACCGCTCGGGACGCCAGCGAGGCGGGTGGCGTCTTGGAGGGGTCGAACACAATCTCTATTTTCATGGGGCGTTCTGTGTTACCGTCAATAGCGCTGCCGTGATCGGTGACGTGGCAGTTGAGTCGAGTGTGGGGACATCGGTGAGGTCAGTAGGGCTTGATTATGTCGTGCGGTACCGTCGCGGCAGCAGGCGGGTGCGAGCGGTAGGAGTAGAAACCATCAAGTGCAGAGGGATGCGAGAAGCGAGATTTTCTGGGAAAACAGTTGGACAAGCAGACTGGGGATGAAGACTTGACCTTGAAGCAGCGGCGGCGTGAGCATTGCTGGAAGTGTAGTCCTGCGAAGACACGTTGTAGTCAAGCCTCCCAAGAAAGGTAAAGGACGACCCACTTCGATCTCGGCGTCAAGATCCTCAACCATCTTCGGCCGGCGCTCGCCACCCTTGCGGCGACCACCGCGGCCCTACCACGGCGCGGGCGACGGCCAGTGGCGGAATAGAATTAGTAAGGGACGTGCATTAGAGCAGCGGATACGGTACTGGCAAACATGGGGACTAACTGCGCTGCCGCAGCAACAGGGGGTGCCGGAGCCGGCACCACCCGGGACGCCAGCGAGGTAGGTGGCACCTTGGAGAGGTCGAATACAATCTCGGTCCAATGTAATGTCTATCTTCATGGCGCGCTCTGTGTTACATGAAGCATCGTCGACCTGTCGCCGATGACCGACGAGGAGGGAAGAAAGCAGATTGTCTGATCAAGTCGTGCGCTTGGTGTTGCCCCCGGGGAGGGCCGGACTCCGGCGCGAGTTGCACGGTACCTGGCAGACGACGCATGCGCTGGCGATCCACGTGAGGTCCAGCACGGCATCGTGCCGGGTGCCGATGGTGGGGAGCGTCGTAGAGAGAATGGTTTGGTCGAGCGCGGGGAGCCCGAAGGAGAGTGTGAACGCGTTGAGGGACAGGCATTAGTTAGTAAAATAGAGCATGTTAGAATATTATAGAAAGTGCATGAATATAATGACGTGCCGGGCGGTCGAGAGCGGATAGACATCCTCGTCTTTGGAAACGGGCCTGCGGCTGGGATCTGTGGTGTTGATATCAATAGCGCGGGCGTGGATCGGTGACGTGGCAGTCGAGCCGAGTGTGGAGACGTCGGGGCGAGATTTTCTGGGAAAATAGGTCAACAAGCAGACTGAGGATGAAGACTCTATGTTGAAGCAGCTGCGGCGGGAGCATTGCTGGAAGTGCAGTCCTGCAAAGACACGTTGTAGTCGAGCTCGCCAAGAAAGGTAAAGAACAACCCACCTCGATCGGTGGGCGCTCGCCGCCCTTGCGACTACCACCCCGGCCCTACCGCGGCGCGGACGACTGCGGGCGCTGAATAGAATTGGTAAGGGACATGGATTAGAGCAGGGTAGGCGATATTGGCCAACCTGAGGACGGACTCCGCTGCCGCAGCAACAGGGGGAGCCGGAGTCGGTACCACGAGTCGGGACGCCAGCGAGGTAGGTGGCACCTCGGAGAGGTCAACTCGGTCGAATACAATCTCTATCTTCATGGGGTGCTCTGTGTTACGTGAAGCATCGTCGACGTGTCGCTGAGAACGGGTGAGAAGAGAAGAAAGCAGATTGTCTGATCAGTTGTCTTGTTCAGCAGAGGACACGAGAAAAGTAAAGCGGAACAGCCGACGCTCGTCCCGCAAGTCATGCGGTGAGTGTTGCCCCCGCCATTCTATGAACGCCTGCTTGCACGCGTTGGTGATGGGGGAGAGACGCGGGGAAGGTGGGAGCAGCGTCGGGGTGGTGGTGGCTGTGCGGTTGAGGTGTGGCGGCCAATGGGAGTGCTGGGCGAGTCGTCTTCGCGCGATGGGAGCAGCCTGGAAACGAACGGCGCACGCGAGGTGGGCGCGCGCGGTATGTCGCGCCCGTGGGCCCACTATATGCGCGCGCCCCGCACGTCTGATATGGCTACGACGGCCGGGAACACGTATGGCGACTGATAGACCTCGCGGGCGCGCGCCAGGGGCGGCGGGGGGCGTTCTCGCGCGCGGGGAGTAGACACGCGCTTCAAGAAGGTCTCCAAGGGCGGAGGCCAGGACGCGCCGTACGATGGACACGACGCGCCGCCGAGACGGCAGTGCCGAAGCTGAGCACTGAGACCGCTCCACCCCGGCCGAGGAACACGCGGTGCCTTCTCTCGCGGGACCCACGGAACGCTGCGCTGAACGGGGCGTGCGTGCGGAGGGGCAGGCGTTGCACGGCCTGCGGTGCGGAGGGGCTCAGCGGCCTGGGACGTGCGAGCCGCCCCGGCCAGGGGCGGCGCACGGCACAGGACGCGACGCCCCGAGCTTCCGCGGCGGGCAGCGTCTCCACCTCCAGCGTCACGGCTGGTCGCGCGCTGCGACGAGGTCCCACAGACAGGGGTACGTCGCGCCCGGGCGTGCGGCGCAGCCTGCCTCCAGTGAGGGCACGGTGGGCGCTGCAGGGCCGTCGGACGTGCGTGGGGAGCGTAAAAGACGAGGCTGGCGGGGACTCCGCGGGCGCTGTCGAGTTCGAGAAAGGCGGCGGAGATCGTCCACCTCAGCCTGGCAGCCCTGCACCGGCCCGACGCTCGACACCTGGCGCACACACTGCAAGAAGGGGCGTCAGCGTGTTCTGGATCGCCCGGAGCCGAGTAAGGTCACCTCCTGCCCCCGACGCCACGATAGTCGCAGTGTCTGACCCGCTCACCTTCAGCCGCGCACGTGTTCCTACCCTCTCCTTTCGCCGTGCGACCAATGAGCTGCTTCGCCTGGCGGAAGGCAGAGCAGGCACGTCGGATGGTGAGACCAGTCTGAGACGGGGGCGGTCGTCGTCGTCCGCAGCCGCTTTCGGGGCGCCCATCCTCCTCTCCGCGCTCTCGGCAACTGCCGGCGTTCAACCCAACAGCGGGGTTCCATATCAGGCAGCCTCGCCTTCAACTCCAACACGTTCCTCCCCGACAACATTGACAAGACTGTTGTTGCTTCATGGCACACAATCTATCTCTTTCTTCAGTGCTG
>FTLJ01001401.1:0-18590 GCA_900155495.1 Porogramme epimiltina | reverse complement strand
CTCCCCAAACACGCCCCCGCCGCACCCCGTCTGCGCACACAATGAGCTCCGCAGCCGTACAAGGCGCACCCTCCTCTTCCTCCCCTCTTTACGCGACCGGTTCGTCTTCGCTGGCTCCCGCCGCGCGCTCCCGCTTCTCACACCCCGTCCCCCACAGCGTCCAAAGAGTGGGTCATCCCAGCCAAGCCAAAGCCCGGTCGCAAGCCCAAGAAAGACGTCGCCCCACCCCCAGAGGAGACTGCAGAGGTCCGTCCACCGCTACTTGTTCGGTCCTACTTCCGAAACTGACCCGTTGCCCACGTGCAGCCTGATGCCAAAGGCCGACGCGTCCAGAACCGGTGAGCATGCAACCCTCCTGGTCACTCCACGCACCGCGCTTACCCTTTCCATCAGAGCCGCACAACGCGCCTTCCGCGAGCGCAAACAGTCCCAGCTCGCCGAGCTCCAGGCCCGCGTCCAACAGTACGAGCAGGGCGAGATCGAGCGCAATGTCGCTCTCCAGAACATCGCCAAGCGCCTCAAGGACGAGAACGATAAGCTCCGCAGGGAAAACGCCCTTCTCAAGGAGAAGATTGCAAAGTACGAGGCCGAGCGCGCACCGGGGAAGCGGCCACGCGACGAGTTCTCCCCCCAGCCGTCCTACGACCACATGCAATCGCCCGCAAAGAAGCGTGCCAAATCGTCTATCGACCTTACCACCCTCATCCACAGCCCCTTCCCACCGGTCTCCTATGCCTCCTCCCCCTCCGCTATTTCCTCGGCAGATTCTGAGGCACACTCCTCTTTCTCCCCCATGCCATCCGGCCGTGAGGCTCCTCTCTTCCCCCAGAATTTCGGTCTTAACGGCATCTTTGAGATGGCCACCTCCGGGAAGACGAGTCTATTTGAGCCCGGCGGATCACTCGACACCTTCGATTGTGGCTTCTGCAACGAGAACACGCCCTGTGTCTGTCGCGAACTCGCGCTCCAGCAAGTCGCGGAGCGCATGTCTGCTGTTACGTCTTTGAAGATGGAGACCGCAGACCACCTTTCGCCGCTGACGTCTTCCCCTGCCACCATGCAACCGCAAACGTCCATCCTTGACAATCTACCCGCCTACCAGCCGCCCATACCGCTTAGGCGCCGCACCCACAACCCGTCCCTACAGCCCATCTTCCCCATCTCCCTCCCTACCTCCGCACCTCCGAAACCGGAGGTCCCAACCTGCACCGGTGACCCATCGAACTGCCCCGCTTGCGCAGACGACGCATTCGGCAAGGCTTTTTGCGCCGCGATAAGCAAGTCCGTCGCGTGTTCGTCGCCCTGCAAGGACTGCCCCTGTCGGTCCGACAATGGCGGGGGAAGCGGCCGCACCTGTTCAAACTCGACAGGCGGCGCCTGCTGTGGGAACCCTGGTGGTTGCGGGCGAGCGGGTCCCGACCTCGCAGGGCCCTCAACGTTCGCGGGCGCGCCCTCCGCCGCGCAGCTTACCTCCTCCCTCTTGATGTCCGAGCCGCTCAGCACGACAGAGACGATCCCCTGCGACGCGGCATGGCGCCAGATAAAGTCCCACCCGAACGCCGCCTTCACAGACCTCTCCCTCCTCGCCGAGGTCGTCGCTCGCCGCTCCAAGTGCACGGGGCCCCGCGTCGAGATCACGCCCGCCCCGGGGGCGATCACGCCGGAGCGCGGCCTCTCCCCAGGGCTGAGCCTCCCGCCGTTCGCCCAGCCACTAGACAGCCAGTCCATCATCCTCACGGACCCGCACGCGCAGTACCATGAGCGGCAGCGCTCGCGCGGGAACGGGACATCGTCGCCCCCCCAGCTCGTGCCGCAGGACGTGCTCGTCAAGTGCGGCCGGCAGAGGGTACGGGAGGTGATGGCGGACGGCGTTCGGGACGCCCTTCGGCTTCTCGACGCCAGCTTCGGCGCGCCATAGCCCACGGGGTGCGGGCGCGCCCTGGGAGGTGGGGAGATACACGGAAGTCATTATGTTTTGCTGTATGAGTAATTTACTTATTAAGCTTATGCCGCCACGGTCACCGGCTCCCTCGAGCTCCTGTATAGACACATTTTACGCTAGGCATCTAGTTCTACGATACGTGGAACTCTGTTGGATTCTCTGTCAGCGCGCAATGGATAGCATGCTTTGCCTTCGCGTACGCGTATGCGAACACACACATGCCACCCGCCCGAGTCATGCCAGCGAGCGCGCAAGTCTTCCCGCTCACCGCTCACCGCCCACAGAACCCCACATCCTGGGAGACGATGTTGCGCGCCTCGCCGTCGGGGTCGGAGCGTAGGCGAATATAACCTCCGGGGGGCCCCAACAAGGTAAAGGCGGGGTGCTCGGACGTCGCGGGACCACTCGAAGCTGTACATGCACGATGACACGAATGATTAACACCCCGTAGCGCTATTGTATTTGGGTTTCTGCGTCGCTGACACGGTGAGATCGTACCCCGCCGTCTTCCTCCTCCTGCTCCTCGCCGCCTGTGCCCTCACCCCAGCGCCCATCCCACCCGGTCGCGCGGAGGCGCCCCCCAGCGCGCTCTTCCAAGCCCGCAGAAGATCATGCAGCTGACGTCGCAGCGCCCGCCGTTCCACCACCGAGAGCCGCGGAGGCACCTTGGGCGGCGCGTGCCCAGCTCTGGGCGTGTCGCCCTCGTCCTCGTTCTCACCGCCGCCGCCATGATGGCCACTGTCCGCGCTCCCGTGGAGCGCGCGGAAAGCCACCGCAAGCTCCCTAAGCGAGAGGCCCGCCGCGCCCGCGGGGACGGGCGCGATCTGGGGCCAGAGCCGCAGGAGGACGCGGCGCGCGGCGCGGTACGCGCGGGCGCGGTAGAACGCGCTCACGAGCGCGTCGATCGCGGGCACGTCCGGGCGCACGCCGGCGGCGACCATGGCGCGGAAGGCGCGCGCGGCGGCGGCGGGCTGCGCGCGGCGCGCGTAGCCCGCGACGAGGATCGTGTGCGTGCGCACGTCGGGCGCGACGCCGGCCGCGGCCGCGGTGCGCATCACGTCCGCCGCGGCGCGGAGGTCGCCCGCGGCGGCGTAGCCCTCCATCAGCGCGCCGTAGTGGTAGCGGTTGGGCTGCAGCCCGGCGGCGACCATGGCGCGGAACGCGCGGTTCGCGGCTTCCATGTCGCGGTGGACCAGCGCGTCGTGCTTGATGCGCAGGGCGAAGGTGACCGGGTCGCTCCGCACCTGCCGGGCGATGAGGGATTGAAGGATGGGCCGGAGGAGATTGCCGCGGCGAGGGCGAAGGGGCACGGTGATGCCTGCGTTGGGACGGAAGTACTCGGCCTCGTCACTAGTCGCATTAATGTCTTCGGAGCAATCAGCCCGCTGCTGCTGCTTCGCTGGGCCTGATCGCGGGGTAGGACCGGGGGATGTAGTGCGCCAACCACGTGGACGGGCTCGTTCCTTGTCTTCGCGAACGAGAGAACTCAGCAGGACGTGGAAATGCTGCAATGTCGGTGCGGCGCCCAACGACATGACCTTGCGGACGATCCTGACCATGGTTCGATATTCCCCACGCCCATGACGGTGTATGTGCCGGAGGGCGAGCGTGAGTGTCGTATGGTTGACATCCACTCTTGTTATTTCCATAATAGAGAGCGTGGAGCGGAGGGCCTGGAGACCGTGGGATGCAAGGGCACCAGATAATAGGGCGTTCAAAACTTGAATGGTAGGTGGTGTAGAAGGCGGAATAGGATGTTGTGGCGCAGTGGAGGGCGAGAACCCGAGCAAGGTAAGCTGTTCAAGGGCGTCGGGGAAGTTGTTGAGAACGCCCGCTGCAACGTGCAGAGCATCATTGGAGTGACCTGCGGCGTAGTACAGGCGTACCAGCGCTGCGGCCGTATCGCTGTTGGGGCGCACTGCCGCCGCCTGCATCTGCCGGAGAACATTAAGTGCTCTCGTGAGATCACCCTGACGAGCAAGGTGCCCAAGGAGCAGATTGTAGGTCGTGACATCGACGGGGTTCTGGCGGGGGGAGGGTGATCGAGATGGCCGTGGGGACCCCACGGTGGTCGGAGACCCGACACTCGCGTCGCCGTGCAGGGTGGAACCTTCCCCAGGGCCGGCGCTGGGGTCTCCAGAAGGCCGCGAAGCATAAGAGAGAACTTCCGCTACGCCGGTCATATCTCCCGTGTCGAGGAGGAGTCGGACGATGCTGTTGAGAATTACAGTGGAAGTTTTGTCGTCTGCAGCCGTGCCCAAGGCAGCAAGAGCCTGGGACTTGACGGCAGGCGTGACTCCAAACGAGCGGTAACCGAGCAGCACGACTGCCCACGTCCTGGCCGTTACCGCGAACCCGGCGCGTTCCATATGCTGCAAGGCATCGAGGGCGGCCGTAAGGTGATGATTTCGCATGTGCATAGAAATTATCAGGTGGTAGGTCAGTCGGGATGCCCTGACCCGCTCCTTCTCGTATAGAGCGAGAACATCTTCGGTGGATACGAAGTGCTGAAGTTCCATCAATGCTTGCAAACGCCAGTTGAGAAGCCACGTGGTCGTGTAACCCAAGCGCTGTCTTGCCCAGCTCGTCAGGTCGACGACTTGCCGCCAACATCCTAGTCGTGCTAGTCTCTCCGCGCACTGTCCGTAAAACTTCGGCGAATAGGTGCATCCGACTTCCGCGCCGAGATGCATGATCCGGAGCGCGCGGATATGAAGTCTGGCATCGAGAAGATGGAGGACGAGCGCGGGGGTACGCTGAGGAAGACGAAGGTAGGAGAGGAGGGTGGACGCCAGCTTGGACTGCCTCATTTCCGAGAGGACGAAATTTGATGGATACTCCACGAACAGTACGTCGAGGAGCGATAAGATCTCCGGGGGAGGCGGGCCCAGGGACGCAGGCTCGTGTTGAGCAGTGTTTTCCTTGCTTCTGTCCTGGCGGAGCATCGACTGGAGAGGCTTCTTCCAAACGCGTCGCCGCTCGACGTCCTTCTGAGGTGTATCTGTGTTCGCTACGTCGGGCCTTGGTGCATGTGAATAGCTGAACTTGAGTGCTACAGCTGGCGGCCATAGGGTGCCACGGGTAGAGTGGAGGGGCTTCGCAATGAGGCATAGAGGACGAAAGGAGTCTCGCGTTCGTTCGAGAAGAGTGCTTGTGGCTTGAGACAGATGCCTGAAGTCCCGGCCGACTCTCCAGGGCATGGACAGCCAGGATGACGGGACGGCGAATTCGCCAAGTCGCCGCCGTGAGCTGGAGACGCGTCAAGGCCGTAGTTTTGCGGAGAAAACGATCGCTAAACGCACCTATGCACGGGGTGTGTGCTATGGAGGGGATGGGGGGAAGTTGAGGGACATGCAAAGCGACGAGCAGGGGACTGACAAGAAAGAGGCTAGGGCGCGCAGAACGACGACCTCGACCTTGCCCTGTCGCGTCTGGCTCGCTCGGTATTTTCCGGCCCTTTCCGGCAGGCGCCCCGACTCTGCGCCCTCCTCTCGCCCGAGCCATCCTGACGCGTGCATACATCTACACCGACTCCAGTTTCTTCATCCATCGTTCCCTGGTCCGCGCACCCCCGTCGGCGGCGGCGGGTTCATTTATCGAGCACTAGCAACCGCCCTGCCCTTGCCGCTGCTTTCATATTCCCGATGATCATGGAGCCGTGCATGCCTCGTCTTCCCCATACTGCACGCTCGAGGGCCACAACACGCTCGACCGCCGGAGTTCTCATTAATTACCGGCACTACGTCTTCCTCGCCATGCGCCACGCAATTCGGCACACCCGCTCAGTCATCAATCTGACCAGGTATGCAACTCGGATGTCTAAAGGAGTACCCTCCAACTCGTCTCCCCGGCGTGCTCTCGGCAACCATCTGCCCGTGATTACCTCAAGTACGTCGCAGTGAGTGCACACCATTGCGCGTTCAGAGTTGCGGCAATGTCCCCGCGGTACAACGCCGCGTTCATCACCCCCGTGGCCCCCTCCGAGGGCATGTGAGCCCGGCTGCATGTGCAACAGCGCCACAGCGAGCGCCATCTCCCGCGAGCGGTGGAGCAGACGGGCAATGAATGCAGCGGAAACCCGAGGAGGTCGTTGTGAATCGCGGTGCCTGCGAGGACCGAGGCAGGTGCCTGAGACGGAGCTCGAACTAGGGAAGAGGATATCTCGAGTGTCTGCCCAGACAGACGGCACGAAGCAACAAGTTCAAGATGTGTCGTGTTCGTGTCCGCTCCGACGCACCTCCCGCAGATTTATGCCCGCCATCTGCCTGGGGAGCCCAGCGCCTCGGCCGCCTCGAAACCCGGAGACATTGTCCGCGTCGGGTTTGGACACCCCAGACCAGTGTCCCGGGCTGTGTACGGCCAGTACAGGCGCCAAACATACATATCTCATCCACACCCAAGAACAAATGCTTGCTGCACTTCCTTTTCCTTCATCAATGCTATCTCCGAAGCGCGTTCCGAGCGCAAATGCGCGCAGGATGCACGTAAAGCGCGCACCGGTTATCCCTGATCCCGCCCAGTCGCCCACCCGTATTTTTCGGGCTCGGGCTCAGCGCAGCCTCGAGGGCACCCGCCGCAGTTTTCGGTCAAGGTTTAGTGATCCCTAGCCTAGTCATCTGTCAGAGCTCTCATCAGCTGTGTGCCGCCCTTGTGCGTGTATATTGCGACAATTGCCACGTATAGCCAGCAATCGTGAATCAGTGCATGACTCGGCCGCGCTCGTGCGGCGCTGTCGGCACTCGGATGGATACCCCGCTCGAGAGGCAGTGGCAACCGTGCTGACTCGGCAAACGTTCATGGCATTTTCTTCCTCGTCCTCGCCCATTGAACCCGTTTCGTACGCTTGCAAGCGGTCATAGATTTCCGGCAGCTGAGATCTGGCACTGATCCCCACTTCCATCACAGCGGGCGTACGTTGTTTGTTTGTCGCAGCTTTTGCTTTCTTGGAGAAATTGCGCTGACACTGGCTGTCCCCCACCAGAGCGTTTGAGATTGACAACCCCGTCATTTGGTCGCATCACCGTGGCTCAGTCATACAGCTATGCATACCGCCGCCCTCGCTATATAAGTCACTCACGCGAGTTTGACCAAGTCACCTCCTTAGGTTCACATCTCTCCATCTCGCTATGTCCCCGTTCCGGACTCACCTCACTGTCCTTGAGCAGACTGCATCCCGGTGTCCTGACTCCCCCGTCTTCCGCCTTCCACGCGTCGACACTGATACTGGTCGAGTGCTCGAGTGGGACATTGTCACCTACGCCCAGTTTTGGCAAGACGTCGAGCGCTTCGCGCGGCATTGGACACAACGCCTCACCACGGACGGCGTTGCGAGGCGGTCAGTAGTAGGGCTATGGTGAGTCTTCTCCTCGCGACCGCCGTAGACGAGTGCTGACCCCAGACCCGGCAGGCTCGGCGGCCTGACATATCTCGACGCTGTCCACATCTACTCTATCGCTCGCGCCGGATACATCCCACAATACTTCTCGCTACGGTTACCGAACCCTGACATCATTTTTGAGCTGCTGGAGAAGTCCAATGGCCGGGCACTCATCTACGACCCGTCATACGCTTGCGGTCTCGACCGTCATTCATTACCCACATATTCCGCGGTCGATGTCCGGATTCTCCCGATCGCCGAGGCAACACTACCTCCTAACCGGGGAAGCACCAATGGCGACGACACCCTTATGATCTTCCATACGTCGGGTTCAACATCTGGACGCCCGAAACTCGTCCCTGTCAGCTACGCGTGGTGGGATTGCGCACTGACCAAGATTCATCGACACATGCGCCCGAAAGCGTCTCGCAACGGTCGGCAAGACGTCACTGTCTGGATGTGCGTGCTTCTCTCGCCCGCGCCGGCTACTTAACTAACTCGGATCACCTGACAGGGGGAGTATGGCCCACTTCGGACAGTCCTTCATGCTGGCTGGCATGATCCAGCACGGGTCGTGCACAGTCCAGTTCACGAAGGCGGGTTTCTCCTCCGACGAGCTAGTCGACATGTTCCAACGTTGCGGCCTCACACGAATGAACCAGTTCCCGACGTTCCTCAGCCAGCACATACGCAACTCCCGCAACGATCCTAAACTCCTCGCCTACCTTCAGAGCCTCGACGAGATCCTCATTTCTGGTCTCCAGATGTCTCCGGAGGACGAGGAGTGGGTGCGCCGCAATGGCATCAGGATACGGAACTGTTACGGCAACACCGAGGTCGGCTCGATGCTTGTCACCCCCGACGAGGAGCTTGAGGATTCAGCGCTACACAACCATGATCCAATGCACACGCTCGTACCAGTGCCTGGATCTAAATATGTGTTTATACCAGTTGACTCCGCCGACGCCGCCGACGCCGAGGAGGCGACATATGCCAACGCCAACGCCCAACTGCTCGAGCTCATCGTCCTCGCCGATTCCCCCGACTGTCCAGACCCCTCCCTCCGCGCCCCTGACGGCGACTACCACACCGGCGACCTGTTCCTCGAGGTGGCACCTGGGCGGTACGTCTACCGCGGGCGCAACGACGACTGGATAAAGTCGGAGACCTCCCTCCGATGCGACACCAAGGCGATCGAGGACAACGTGTTCGCGACGTGCGCCGATCTCGTCTCGGCGTGCGTGGTGACGGGGAACGGCCGCCCCTCTCCCGCGCTCTTTGTCGAGGCCGCGGACCCGGCCGCCGATCGCGAGAAGCTCCGCAGGGACATCGTGCGCCGCATCCGCCCCTTCCACACGCGGCGGTACGTGCACGAGCGCATCGACTCTGCGCAGTACATCATCATTGTCGACCGCGGCACGCTTCCCCGTACTGCGACCAAGGGCAACATCCGCCGGCGCGCAGTCGAGGAGGCGTTCAAGACCGTCCTCGATGAGGTCTACGGGGTCGCTGCGGCGCGCTGAACGCCAGCACATTCATCGGCTGTCCGGCCGCGGCGTGGCTCTGCGGCCTAAGGGTCACTGGATCACACACGGCGCGACTGGCTCCTATCTCTACGCATTCACTCTTACTCCATCTGCATCCCCCCCACATCGCCTTCTTGATCTCCCCCATCAATTGTATCATTATTGCTAGTTTCTAATTACTCACTGTAGTGCTATCCTAACCCCCCTCTCCCCCCGTCCTATATTTGTCTCCTGTATCCTGCCGCCCTGAGGTGTTTCGGACTCTAATACTAATACGGATACGGATCCATGGCTGTTGCTCTCTTGTACCCTACCGCTCGCACTTCGCGTTGATCGTGTAATACCGATAGTTCGGCATTCCTCATGTATCTCGGCCACTTCTGCAATACACACACTGGGTTCACAATCTATCACGCGGAAGCAGAATACAACGCAGATACGGTACATGCGGTCTGATCACCAACGCGGCGCTAGTCGGTCAAAGACACTTCTTCCTCTAGATGCACTCCCGCCCTTCCTGTCTCGTGACCTGGCCGAGTTGCTGACATGGCTTCATCCGCATGGCGAGAATCTTCGAGCCCGAGGACGAGGAAACTCGAGATTACGATCACAGCGCCTAAGACGACCTGAGCTTTCGCTGGTCTGCCGAGGAAAAAGTCTCCCACGACGGCGAGCGGCATAGTGAGACTGAGCCCCACCGTCACCACGAGCGGCGTGGTCTTGAGCATAGCGATCACATAGATGTAATCGCTCGAGAGAGTAATGGCCATCTATAATTGTCGCGTGCGTAAGAATTAGCCTCGGCATCGGGCCGCGGCATGTGGAACTGGTTCAATAACTCACGTTAATCAAAAGGGCCGCAACCGCTTTGCCTGTCGACGGAAGCTCAAATGCCTCCGCGCCGGTCAGATGTAAGACGACGCCAATTGGCCAACAGGCAAGGATATTGAAGAGTCCAACGAAGCCGAAGAACAGCTGCATATCTATCCGGGACTCCGACCTGATGCGGACCTTGAGCAGCGTGACATATAGCGCGTAGAAGAGAGCAGAGAGCAACGCGAGCGCATCGCCCACCATGGGCGAAGGCATGCGCGCCACGGCGGTGGGTTCAGGGTCCGGTCCAGGAGACTGGGGTTGGGATGAATCGGAAAGAGACACGAGAACCACCCCGGAAAAGCTATGTAGACAAGTGCCAGGGTGAGCACATGGAGATATTCGAGACGAACGGAAGCCACGGACCTTGCGATAACAGCGGCAATCTTGACAAGGGTCAGAGATTCTACGCGGAAGATACGCCCGATGCCCAGGGTGAAGAATCCTGTAGTGAATGCGGACCGGTGAGGTGCGCATGATGCTAGAACAAATATGGCACATACCACTCATACTCGACAGGATGGTGGCACTCGCCACGCTGGTGTAGCCCAATGAGGTGTTTACGGTCCAGTTGGCGATAAACCACAAGAAGCAGAACACAGCCGCGAGATGCGCTGTATCCCGCGTGGTCAGAGGCAACGAAGATTTGTCCAGGTCAAAATTGCTATTTGGATTCCGGGCTTGGATGGCCTATAGCATGCCAGTCAAGGTACGAAGACCTGACAAATGGAACTCTTGCGCGTACCGTGACATCCAAGGTGTCCGCAGCATCTTCATCTGTCATGAGAGGTTCGTATTGTCCCCGGTGTCTGCCGTTTTCATGAGAGACTTGCTTGCATCTAGGCCGGTACGACCTACCCACCACCTTCTGCGTTCTCATGGTGCCGGTTCTTGGCCTTGCGGAAAATGAACGGGAGCAGATAAAATGCAAATGCACTGGTGTTCATGTAAGTGACGCTAAGACAGAGTTATGAGTTTTTTTCCCCCGTGGCGGACAAAAGGGGGGATAACACACAGGAAAGGTTTCTCGTATCCACCCTCAAACAGATCCTAGACCAAAGGTTTGGAACAAAGATGGACAGAAGAACGGTACCGCTCACCTGGGTGACGAAGTTAGACGACGTCCAGAGGACCACGACTGCTAGGAGCAGCAGGATGCCGACGAAATAGTCCCGTCGGCTTGCTATCAGGGCGCGCACGCGGGAGTGAGACTTGCCCCTCGAGCGGGAGCGGAGCGGGGGGTCTATCAAGGTGTCCATGGGCGAAACGGTTCCGCAAGCATCGGCAGCGGTCAGCCAGGCGGACAGGGGCGGCGACGACGGGAGCCCTGGCGAGAGCGGAGAGAAAGATAAAGGTGTGCAGGCGTCGCGTTACGGCCGCACGGCGCGTGCGGACTCGACGAGCGCGTCATTTCCTTTCCGAGCACGACATCGGGCGGCAGATCTTCACGACCTGCCCTTGCAAACGTCCACTCAGCTGCACCCTGCAGGGGTCCTCTCCGTATCCTCTCCTTGCCTCTCACACATATATTCGTCAGCAGTACCGATGGTGAGATATGCGGCACAATCAGCTTGATGTATCACTGAGGCTCGGAAGACAGCCCAAGGAAAAGCGTAGGCGCAGCGGTGCCCACGAACAGTCAGTCAGGCTTCCCACCCAACGCCAGTTTGCGGTCCAGGACAATGCCGTTGAGCATGTCATCGTCGGTGGCCAGAGTGATGTTCCTGTAAGTGGCTTTGTCTCAACGGAGAACATATGGCTTAGCGCGACTACTCGGCCGCTCAGTCCCCGGACATCCTAGCAGATCCTGCGGCGGTAGAGGAGTCTCGCACAATACTGAAAAAGAAGGAAAAGCAAGCTCTGAAACACGATCTTTTCGTCCAACGTGAGCACGCCCCCTCGTATTCCCTTTAACCTCATAGGACGGTTTGAATCTTATCCAACCCCCCCCCGGACCCCATAGGTCTCGAAGAGAGCCGCTCCCCCTATTCCAAATCTCACGAACGGCGCCTTAAACGGAAAGCGCGGGAGCAGCTCGTCGGCGGCCTGAAGGGGATCAGGGAAGCCCTCGCCGCCGTGGAAGACGATATGCCAGTTGCAGTTCAAGCGTCGGTGGCTGATGTCGAGCTCGCCTCGGCCGAGGAGGCCGTCGATCCGCCAAGGCCCAAGAAGGTGAAGCCCAAGCCAGGGCAGATAGGCGAGGGAAAGGGCGTGCCACTGTCGAAAAACCAGCGGAAACGCGCACTGTACGTCACACGATGCCCCCTCCTCTCATGTAGTTTTGTTGCGATATGTGCGGAAGGCTTACCCCGCCGCCAACTTTCGCAGCCAGCTCGAACGAACGCGCATTCCCATGATACTCGCCACACCAGAATTCGCGGCGAATCCCTTCCAGACGCTCCGCACGCATGCCCAGAACACCCTGCTCAAACATGAGCCGCCGCCCGCCCCCGCTTGAAAGGCGTCCGCGTCCATGTGCATGTCGCAACCTTGGGAACCGGGCGAAGAGCCCAATGGCCACACCAGGGCCACAATTCGCCACCGAGTGCATCCTTGGGGCCGATAGCATTTGTTAATTTCACCTGTTGTCGGCCGCTCGCCGACGTCATTTCGCTCCCATACGCAGGAAGCTCCGTCCGGCCGTTCGCATACCCACAGGCGGGCCTTGCTTCTACCACACTGACCGGACCCGAATGGTGCGCGACAATGGCATGTTCATCTAGGTCACTTCATGTATTGGTATTAAGCTACATCGTGTTGTAAGTTAACGGGGTATGGATGTTGTAGAAAAGTAGGGGTAAAGCCATAGTAATGCATATGAGATCGTCAAGACGTAACGCAGATGTAAAAAGCGACAGGTTATAGTGAAAGCGTGCGCGTCGTCAATAGTGCGCGACAACCAAGCCCAGACAATGTGTTCAATATGCAATCAATCTGAGAAGATGCTATCGATTCAGTTCCGACCTCCAATCCGACCATGCTCACCTTCTACACAAGTCGCAACAGATACCCACCCCTCTAGAAACACAACATCGACCCAGCTTCAAAAGTACACCCCTTCTAACCCTCAATCGTCTTCACCCTCCCCCTTGCTCATCCCCGCACTCCACACGGTGCTCCCGCTCCCGCTCCTGCGGCTGCTCCGTCTATCCCCGCTGCGGCGCACGATCTCGGTGAATCCGCCAGGCGAGCCCTTCGCGATCTCTATGCTCAGCTGGCGCTCGTGCGCGTCGAGGGCGGCGATCGTGCTCTCCGCCTCAGCCTGCTCGAGCGCCTCCTGCGTCAGGTTTGGCGTGCTGCCCATCGCCGGAGATGAGTGCACCGACGACGCGTCCGAGTTGGCGCGCCGGAAGAACGAGAACCGCGACGTCGCCGTGGAGGGGGACATCGGGACCGCCGTCCCCGGTGTGACGGTGCCCGCCGTGATCGGTGTGCGTGGGCCACCTTCTGCGGGCGATGAAAAGCTCTTGCCGATCGGGACGCTGGGGGACATAGGTTTGTCGATGCCCATGAGTTTCATCGTCGCGTGAAGACGCTCTCGCTCGCGCCGGTCTTCCTCGTCCTCCTGGGTATCAAGCTTCCGTGCGTTGGAAACGACGGGGCTGGCGCCTGCCTTCAAGGTGAGGGGCCGGAGATGAGGGTCCGGTTTTTTCTCTGCGGGGCCACCGAACATCGAGAATCTACTCCAGTCGAACGAAAGAGACCGTCTCGAAGCACGCGTGGACGCTGCGGGCGCGGGTGGGCTGCCGCCCGTCGACTTGGGTCCTGCGGCGGCGGCGGCACGAATGTCATCGAATGTTGTAAGGCGTTCCTGCGGTGGGGTCGAAACAGGAGGGGTCGTAGACGTGGATGAAAATGAGAAGATCGCAGATTGTGGGCGACTCTTCTTTGGAGGCTGGGAGACGGCCGGGTTGGGAGACTTCGGGATTACGTCGTTGAAGGTGGTGAACTTCGCCGACTGCGGGGGTGGTGAGGATGCACCCTTGTCGTAGTCTACTGCGAGAACGTGTTCGAAACCTTCCTGAGAGATGATGCGGTCGATAATCTTCGAGGCATAGAGGGACAGTGCCTTGTTGGCATCCTTGAGGTTCTTGACCTCGGACCTGAGGGTTTCGAGGTCGTCGGGCACTGAACTCGGGTCCACAGCACCCTCCGACATAGACGAGACTTTCCGGTCGGTGCTCTTCCGTCCGCGCTTGCCCTTGGGGTTGAGGATCGAACGGTCGGTATCCAGGGACGTCCTGCCCTCGACGAGGTCTTTGTTCTCCGCACGTCCAAGCTCTGCGGCCAAATCCAGACCCGGACCAGTGATCGGCAGGTTGGCCAAGGACTCGCCCCGTGGCGTCGGTGAGTGTTGCGAGGTGGTGGAAGTAGTGCGTCTCCGGCCACCCCTGCGTGGTGCCCGTGCCGGGGATTCCATGTCTTTCCGCTCGCGATCCAATTCGTCCTGTTGGAAGTCTGGATCCAACTCGTGACCCTGGTCGTCGGGGCGTTCGTCGCGTTCGTCAACAGGATCAAGGATACTCTTGCTCGTATTCCTGCTGAGAAGACTCTCCGCGTCCCGGTCGTCTTCGTCTCCAGCTTCGCTACTTTCGCTCGCCTCCGTGATGCTTGTGCCACCCATGCGGAGGACGTCGAACTGGCCACTGAGCGTCTTTTCGCGAAGAAGGATGTTATAGGACTCGTTCTCCTCTTGCAGCTCATTGTTAACGCGCTTCAAGTCATTAAGTTGTGTCTGAAGGAGAACGAGCGTGGATTGGATAGAGCTGTGGGAAACCGAGAGGGTCGACAGCTCTAACCGAAGCGCAGTCATCTCGGCTGGCTCCTGCTCCGGGTCGTTGACGTCCTGCTTCGGCTCGGGTACCATGACAGGCTGTTCCTCAACGTCCGTTTCCGATTCGGCAACGGACACCATCGATGGTGACGTGGGCACGGGTGGAGGCAGCTTGCGGGCTTGTGTGAGAGATTGGATACGTGACTTAAGGTGCTGCTCGTTGTCATAAAAGGCCTGGCGCTCGGCCTCGAATGTAGTCGTCTGCAACAGATGCTTAGCACTGCTGCGGGTCTGGCGACGTGGAAGTATGACTCGCCTGTTCATTATATCTGCGCTGTACATCACGTTTCTCCTTCTCTAGTTCGCGCACCTGTGTACGCAACTTCTCAATGACTTCTATGCGAGCAGCCATCTCCTCCTCCATGCGACCTTGATCAGCATAGAGCTCTTGAAGACGCGATTCAGCAGCATTGATAGCAGATGTGAGGTTGTCATTCTCGGTCGTTAGTTGTGTAATAGTCTGGTCCTTGTCTTGAAGTTTAACCAGGAGCTTGAGAGCATGTGAGAACGGTAGCGGGCTTGCTTTGAATTGTACTCACCTGCTCCTTCTTCTCTGTTTCCTCCTTCAGAGAAGCGGACAAAGACTCGCGTGTCTCGCCATTTACGGGCGGTGGTGCGGAAGCCTTAATGGAGGCCCTCCGTGATGCGGGGGAGCTGAGGGATGGAGACGCGCGTGCGGCGACCGCTGAACGTGCAGTTGCGCCTTTGGCAATGGAGGAGGAAGTGGAAGAAGTAGCACCAGAAACGGAGGGGGGCGATCGTCGCGAGGCAGGTGTGGCTCTTGCGGGTGCGGTGGTGGCCATGGGGTATATCGTTACAGAGGAGAGAAATGGAGTTGAAGGGTGTCGGACAGGCCTGCCGTCGCGATGTCGTGGACGCGATGTAGATGGAGGAGAGGGCTGAGCTGGCGAGGCGGCGAACGGAGCGTGGATGGTCGTTACGCCTGTAACTGCCACTCTTGATTTGGACCGAAACAATCACATCCTGGGCGCTTCGCCCACGTGGCCCCGCCCCTGCACGCCAGCCACGCCACAACCGCGACGCGTCCTGCTTTCCGCTTTCGACCAGCCGCCCTACGCCAGCCACTCGCCCCCCGCTATCCCCGAGTGCACCCCGCGATGGCCGAAGATAGCCTCAGCGCGGAGGATATCCTCGCCCAAATAGAATCAGAGCCGTTGCACACTGTGCGTCCTACCGATATTTGTCTCCGGCCTAGGCTGACCGCCCATCGGCCCTAGTAGTTCCTGGCTAACATGAGGCAGCAAGGTGAGCAGCCCATCAGCGAACGCACATTGTAACCACTCATATATTAAATATGCCAGCGTCGTCTGCTGGGCGAACACTCATTCCTGCCCTCGACGCCCATCTCACCGCCCATAACGTTGCCCGAACGGAGCACAATTGGCCGCTTGACCGCGGTGATGTCATCGAAGTACAAGGGCCCGCCGCGAGCGGCAAGACGCATTTTCTTCTCCACCTCTTGCTCACCTGCCTCACACCTCCTCGGCACGGTGGTAGGGAGCTGGGCGGATGGGGAAAGGCCGCTGTGCTCATCGATACTGATGGGAGTTTCAATATACACAGACTCCACGAGGTCCTCGTGTCCCGCCTGCGCCGTCTTCTAAACGCCGAGGACGAGGCTAGCGATGCAGTCGAGGGACTCGCAGAACAGTGCTTGGAGCGGCTTTCTGTGTTCCGACCGACGTCCTCGGTGCAACTCGCTATCACCATTCGCCATCTATCTCAATACCATGCAAAGGAATCCCGCTTGCAAGACTACGAACTTGGCATCCTCGCCATTGACTCGATGAGCGCGTTCTACTGGAAGGACAGGCATGCGCTCGAGCAGCTCCGTGACTCTCCTGCTGATTCATCAAACTCCACACTGCCTCCTAACCTATTGCACTATGTCGTCGACGCATTGCGACATCTTCGGCGATCCCACCGACCAGTGATCTTAATGACCAATTGGGGGCTAAATCCCGTCTCCAAGCAGGCAAACGCGGGGCAACCTGTATCTCCGTTCTATAGACAGCATTTACACCCATTTCCTGCACCATTCGATTCGCCACAAGGCTCGGCAGATGCATTACTCAACGTGGAGAACTCTCAGCGGCGGTTGAGCGGCAACGACTTACAAACCAGCGACGCTGCACGCACACCGCGAGACCCTGAGACGGAGCTTACTCTTCCACTCCACTATCACATTACCTTGCGCAACTCACCAATCGACCCTTTTCCTGCTTCTTACTCGCTAGCGGATGCAATCAACCAGGAACACATGCGTGCGGTACTGGTGGAAAAGGCCGAGATCCGAGGCTTTGTCAGGACACCCGGTAACGACGAAGTCCAAGAGTTTACGTTCCGTATCGGAGACCGGGAGATATTGGTAGAAGAAGAGGACCTACCCCAACAGTCATAACTCCGCGTCGGGAATCGGGAGTCGACGGAAGCGTCTCCCGCGAAGTTCGATTGCTCGAATCGTGGTCAGTATCTCATATATTCATCGGGTGTTCGCGGATACCATTATAGGACTTCTAATGCGCAGCGGATGCACAGGTACGCCCAACTACTTCTGCTCTTCTTGAATGTCTTGGTGGCGCACACCGACGAGGAGGAAATCCAAGAAATGCAGCAGAATTACCGTATCGTTCGGTGTGCTCGGTCATGGGGGTCCTCTCTGACCCTGTCTGACTCACGTTTCGGTATGTCTTGCCGGAGTGCCCTGTTCGGCGTCCTGTTGCTGAGATTCTTGTTGTGCAGCGCCCTCACACCCGAGCCCGCAGGCCCGCTATTGCACCTGCCTTTCTGTCGCTGTATAGGATGCTCACACCGCTTCCAATATACACCTTCGTGGACGACGTATGTTCTCTTTGGTCATAGTTCGTACGCAGGTGCCTTGCATACTCCCGATCCTATTCCTTCGGTATTAGTATATTATCCTTCCAATTTTTTGAGTTTCTCAGGGCGCTTCCTCGGCCGCTCTGAATTCCAAAATCTCCATCTCCTCCCCCGAAAGATGGTTTCAAGGGTGCCAGGGCGCAATTCAGTGCACTGCTTCATGCCCGTGTGTGTCCTTGGTGCTGCCCGCGGCCCACACGCCTCGGTGAGTGGTACGATTTCTCAACCCGCAACTTTTCCAACACTAATAATACCTTGTGTAATGGTCTCTTCTTCCCTCCCAGGCCGAAGACTCGCCGTCACGCCTGTCTGTGACACGCTACGCCAAGACATTGCATCTCTTCGAGGAATATCAGGATCATTCGTTTCCATACCAGGTCCATCCGTGCGCGGTTTGCCGTGACAGTTCCGGTGCTACCCGCCTCACGTTGTTCCTCCTTCGCTAAATACTCAATTATGCCTTCCGGACAACTACGGTGTTTCCTTCCCGACCACATCCGAATGCATAGAAATCGTTTGCAGCATTCAAGCAGGGTCTCCGAGTAGTCCCGTCACTGATGCTACTACTCTTCGACCGCATCCGAGCGCAACGCTCCATAGCGTTGGGCGGAGGCTTGGCGTGGGCTCCTTTCGAAGAGGACAACCGATCTCCCGGGACCGAAGCTCCCGCCAGCCCACCTGACAGGTGACTTTCGCGTGCGCTCCCACTGCTCTCGCTCACCGCCGGGAACGCGCGGACAAGGACGTCGGACGCTGACGACGGTGGTGGGGCACCCGACAAGAGAACTCTAGAAATGCTACATTTTCCTCTGAGATCCGATTAGGCACAACGCTCGAGCATGGTCAGTACGGTACAGAGTCCGCGCGCTAGGTATGGTAAAGAGTACAGTGAAGTCCGGATCGGACAGCGCAAAGTTCACCCGCCCCCCCCACCCCCCCTTCCCGTGGCTCGTAGCTCGTGGCCCGCGCCGCGCGAAGGCCACACCCTCGCCCGCCGTGGTTCGTGAAGCCGGCGCCCGCCCACGCCCGCATTTCCGCGACTGCATGCGCCCCAAGGACGTCACCCCCACCGCCCTCCTGGGCTCCGAAGCCAGGGAACGGGCCACAGACCTCCCCCCATACCCCCTCGTCCCCCAC
>FTLJ01001393.1:0-11394 GCA_900155495.1 Porogramme epimiltina | reverse complement strand
CTGCTCACCCCTACCGCAGTGCCCAGTCTGCCAGTCCACGTTTACCCGACCCCAACATGTCGCCCGACACATGCGCTCCCGTAAGTGGCTTCTCCATCTTTCAGCGCCCACCCGCCCCACTCGCCCACGCCCCACTCTCCCTCGATCCCCGACAATCCACTAACCCACTGTGGCGTTCTAGACACGGGCGACCGCCCCTACAAGTGCCAACACTGTGGCGATCAATTTGCCAGAAGGTTCGCTCTCTCCGGCCTTCCCCCCGCCATTTTCCTCTTCTCTAATCACTCGCCTCCTCAGCGACCTCCTCTCACGACACATCAACAAGTGCCACGCCTCGGAGAAGCCCCCCACAACCACCGCTCCCTCACGCCGCAAGGGCACCGCAGCCGCCTCACGAGCGACGACCTCGAAGCAAGCATGCGATCAGTGTGTGACTTCGAGTCTGCCGTGCGACGGAGCAAATCCCTGTTGTGCGTCTTACCTTCTCTCGCCGATATTTCCCCCTCTTTAACCTCTTTTCGCCGCATATAGCCAAGTGTGTCCACCGGAAGTGCAGGTGTACGTACGTCAAGTTCCATCGCCAGACCGCACCGGCCGGACCTGGCCACCCCATGCCCCCTACCGTCCCCACCTCCGTCCATGGCCGCCATTCCATATCCCTCGGTGCGCCCCGTCTCCCCGACGAGTTCCTCCTCGCCCCTCCCCCGGGTCCCATGAGCCTCGCTGGCATGTATGCCCCCGCTCCTCATCAATATGTCCCCGCCGTCTACGCCTCCGGCTACCCTTCCCTTCCTCCTCTCGCTTCCGCCCTCGCCCCATCCGATAGCCCGATCCCTTCCATGATCCACCGGGACGCCCTCGACAGCGCCGATCCCATGGCTCGCATTCGGGTACAAGCCGACATGCTTGGTCGGACAACTGTCCTGCCCAACGGTGCGCTCAATATTGCCCAGCCCGCCCCGTCGGCTGACAGTAGCGCCGCTCTCCCTGGTCTGTATGCTGCTGTAGCAGGGACGCAGGACAGCCAGTATGACAGGTATTCGGCATCGTCGCAGTGGGATCCGCCACAGGCCCCGTACGGCGCGCGCAGTACAACCCAACAGTCCTTGCCGTTTCCAGGGTCAGGAGAGCCGACCCTCCAGAGCCACCCTCCCGCCTCGGCCTACCACACGGATGGCACGGGATCCTTTCATGCCGGTACCATCTCACACCCCTCGTCCTTCGCGTCCCATCACGGACCCCCGCTGCATCAACATTCCCGCTCTGACGACGTGAGCAGTTCTGAAGGCGACTACGGTAGCGACGCTGGCACTGCCAGTACTCATTCCATCCCCAGCAGCGCCAATTCTAGCTCCGTTCATCTCCCTCTTCCTCCGTTCAACAATCTTCGCACTAGAGCGGAGATGGGCGGCAAAGACGGTTACGGTGTCCCGGAACAAGGCCACCACCCGCAAGAGGGAGAGGGCGGGTTCTCTTCTGCCTTTGGTCTCATGAGTCTCGACGACCCGAACGTGCTCGCAGGGCTGGCGACCGACGGCCAGCCGTTCTTCTCCGGTCTTCCTTTTACGCCTGGCGCGTCCGGCGGTCAGAGCGGGCTCTCGCTGGCAACTCCTACACAAGATCTTATCGCTCAGCTCAAGGGTGGACGCGAAGGTGGGGAGAGCAAAGAGATGCGCGACTTCTGGAAGCAGTACCTCCGCACTCCCCTCACCGGGCCGAACTCGTCGGGGGTGCTCCTTCCCCTTCAAACTCCGACTGGCCCTGGTGTTCAGCTTGGCCAAGCGACGCTCGGCGGGCGGCCTAGCCCCACGCGCAGGCATTCTCGCGTGAACAGCCTTCCGAGCATGAAGACGCCTCCCCTATTCGCCGAGGATCGCCTCGGCTCGTACCAGCGGCCGTCGACGGGCGACCACTACGACTCGCACAACAACAACGCGCCAGGACAGCCTCAGCACGGTGTCGCGGGAGGCTACAGCTCTACCGTGAGGACGACACTCCACGACACGGAGGACCTGAAGAGCTACGAGCAGGCGGTGTTGGCGCGGAAGGCGCCGATGAACCTCAACCTGGTCCCCCGGCGGAAGGGCTCTCTCGCTAACCCGGTGGGCGCTGGACCCGGCGCGCCGCTGGGGAAGAGTAAGAGCATGTCGCCCGTCGTCTCCCACGCGTCGTTCTCGAATAGCCCAACCTCTGGCGCGAGCAAGATCTCTGAGCTCCTGAATCGGCCCGGATCTACGTCTAGTGTCGGGACCAGCGGCAGCGGCGGGTCGAGCATCTCGATCCCCTCGAACGCGAGCACGACGGCCAACCAGGCGAGCTCGTCGCTCGCGCACGCGTTCGGCGGCGACCACCAAGGCGCGCAAGCCGCAGATGCGGCGTTCCGGCCGTCATTCAAGCGCCTCGCGTCGCAGTCGCTCGGACCCGACAACGCGAAGCGCGCCCTGCTCGGACCTGCGGGGTGGGACTACGATGTCGCGGAGGACGAGGAGTCGGAGCGGGCGTCGCCGGCGGGGGAAGAATCCGAAGACGAGCGGCGCGACGTGCGGATGGCGTTTGGTAGGCCGTTTGACGGCGAGTCGCGGAACATAGGCCTGGCTGCGCACGGATCGAGCTGAGCGCGGCGCAGCGCGCGGCTGCATTTCTTGGAGACGTCGTCGACGACGTCGCGCGGAGAGAAGGCTTCTCGGACGCGGACATTCCTTTCGCCCCTCTACGCCCCGCGCGACATCGTTTGTGCGGGTTCTACGATACGAATCGTGCGTCCGTGCTCTTCCCCATGACTTCATCTCTCTGCGTCGCGACCCGGCCACGTCGCTCGACGCGCTGGGTCCGCGGCGCACACTCCCATATCCCTGTTTCCTCTCCCTTCCCTTCTGCTCTCCTTCTCCTTCCCTTCTCCTTCTCTTTCCATGCACATGACGCGGTGCGGACGGACATGAGACGCGCCCACGTTCATACAAGCAGAAATATAGCATACGATAGGATCGCGACGATGATATAACCCAGCGTAGATAAGTACTGTATACGTACGTGTGCCATCCATAAGCCCGCTTTCGTGCGTACGTGCGGCGCCATACGATACTCCGTCGCGCCCTCCCGGCGCGCGTAATTTTTCATCGCCCTCTTCCCTGTCCGCACCTTCTCGCGGCCCCTATGATGAGTACCATATAGTATTACTGCTACTGCTACTACCCTTTTCCCCGACGGCCTCTCCCGACTCCCGACTTGACATCGCCGTCGCCGATTCCCGTGCTCGCTTCGTTTTTTTGCACCTCGCTCTCCTCTTCCAGCACCACTGTATTCCTAGCTCGCTCGCGCGTTTATGCCCATCAGACTGGATCTCGGATTTTACCCTATTCCGCGAAGTCCGAACGTGCCGACGATGAAATTGCGAAGGGTTTGTTGTTGGTCCCAAGTAGTGTATTGTATACACATACGGGGCGGACGTGTGTGTGCGCGCACACACGCGAGTCGGTGATGGCGAACTTCCGATGCTGAAATTGCAGCGATTGGTAGACGGAAGACAGTCCCGCGCGCTGTGTGCGCCCGTAAGCAAGAAGTCCGCCGTTGGCAGAGACAGCGCGCGTCCGAGATTTCTCCGGGACGCGGCGCGGAGCTTGGGTGCGTCTTCCTTCCCACCGTCATCACGCCCGCCCGCGCGCCCGCTGGCAGCCCGCTCTATTCACTCTACGCGGTTCGTCATCTCGCGGGCGTTCGCCGTGGACGTCGCCGCCCCGGGCTGCCAGGACGCTGACAGCGCCAGGTCCCCGCGCCAACGCTGTGCTTGCTCGCCGCGCGCGGAGAGCCTAATCGTCACCCGAGCGCGGTCCCGGCACGCCATCCAACGGGCCTATCGCCGCCCCCAGCAGTCCCCGAGCACTCAATGTTGAACGCCGAGTGCCGAGTGCCGAGCGTCCAACGCCGAACACCGAACACCGCAGCCCCCGCTCGTTGGACGATGAACACCGAGCGCCGGACACCGCGCGCACCAGTGCAGAGGCGACGACAAACGCCGCCGCTCGAAGCGTCGCGCGTCCCGAGATGTGCGTGGGGAGGGGCGATTGAGCGCGGCCGTGGCAGGTGCGTATATGCAGCACGGCACGTTCCGGGAGACCCTGTTCTTGCTTGAGAAGCAGGCTGTGAGAGGCGAGACGTGCCTCCAGGGGTGCTCGCGGGGATCGGTGCGCTGGGGCGTGGAGGGCGGGCGTGCACGTGCGACGAGGACGTATAGGGGTACGTTTACGTGGGCTGGGCCGGCGGTTGGGCGGGGCGGGCATTCGTGGCTCGGTGTCGCTGTGCGTGGGTCGGTTGGGGACAGATTAGGAGGTGCGTTCGGTAGGCAGTTTGGGCGGCGGCGGCGGGAGACATCGCGCACATGTGGACGGCGGGTGGTCACGGCTTTCGTCATCCTCTCGCGGGGCGGGGATAGACCTGGTAGGATGTCCTTCCATGCACGAAAGGGTCGCCGTCGTGCGTGGGTCGGTTGGGGAGGGATTAGGTGTGCTGGGTCGATGGGGCGCGCACGGAGGTATTGTGCAGATGCACCGCGAGCCTGGCGTTGGTGCTTCTTTCCGCTCGCAAAAGGGCCACGGTGGCCCATCAGTCGCGATATCTGGACGTGAGTACGAGTCTAACAATGGTGAGCCTTCGCGCGCTTCTCTCCCGCCGCCTTCGCGCCTACTGAGAAACTTTCCTGCAAACAGGAAAGCCCGACGCCACGCTTCGTGCGACCATCGCGTATCTTCTCGTGTGCGCGCGCGATGACGTGGGCGAGTGTCGCCCGCGTTCGTATGGCGCCATCAACTTCCTCCGCCGCGCGCACATTGGTCGACCACCGAGCGGCGCGGGCCACCCTGCGAGCCCAAGCAGCGACGGCCTCTTCTGCGCTGGGAGGAGCACGCGGCGCATACGGGACAGAAGCCTCCAGCAGGTGCGCGCGACGCTTCTGCCTGCACGCCAACGCTAATTGCTCTCTATTCAGACGACACAGCTCGCTAGCCGGGCGGGTTCCTTCGGGGTGCGAAGGCGCACGCGCCGCGTTCTCCTTCCCAGCGCAACTGCCCCCGGACGTCAGCCCGCGCACGCGCGAGCCCGCGGCTTCTCCGGGTCGGGGCGCGCGCGCGTCCGACATTTATCCCGTGCGCGCGCGGTGCCCGCACTCGGGACGGACATCCGAGGCCACTCGCACCCCCGTCGGCGGGCTGTGGACGTCGCAGCGCGGAGCGCGCCTGACGTGTGGGGACACGACAGTGCGGGAGAAGGCGTCATCTCCGAGCCCATTGTTTTCGATGACGGCGGCGACGTGTCCCTTCCGGATGCGAGGCGTGTCTGGGTTCGGCAGGTGCGTAATTCCAGTGCGTGACCATGGTGTGGCTCGCAACTCTGTTTGCAACGGGGCGTTCCCTCCGCCGCGCCACCCTGTGCGGACGCGGCATTGTGCTGTCTCCGCAGGATCGCATTGACGGGCGGTGCGAATCTTGGGTCTGCACGGCACGCCGGGATGGGTAGTGTGCGTCGTCACCCTCCGGACGAAATCTTTCAATCTGACATCGAACTTTGTTGTATCTTTAGAGATCGAACTCCTATAATGTACCACGAATAAGAATAGACATGTTCAAGGCTTCGGGATAGCGTTTTGGCGGTCAACATATGACCTCCCACAGAAGGCCACACTCAATGAGCGACCCTTGCGCCGAAGTGCAGGATGAGAATGGCTTCGCCGGCGTTAGAGTTCGTGGTGAGTACGCATTTGGACCGTCCTGCCACGCTGCGCGTCGTCATCAAACTCAACCTCCCCATTCTTTCACACGTTCAGTATCGCCCAGCGCTGGTTCGCTCTGGCTCACGCCTGGCCCAGTTCCTACCAACGATCATCTTTCATGTTGTAGCGATGCTCTAGGGCCACAGGTTTCCCATCTCGGTCACGCAGTTTTGGAAGTGGCGGTTGACCTTGGCTATGCGGCCCCGCCAACTATGACCCCGCGACGCCCCGCAGGAATGCCCCCCACTTCCTCTCCACGACCACCTTCACAACGGTATCTCGATACCTGTACTACTTCACTCGTTTAACCGACATTGCGCTGCTTGCGTTGCCGAGGACGTGAACATCCGGCATGTTCAAGAAGGTCCAAAGACGGGCGTCTGGTACCCCCGATGAGCCGAAACGCACGCACCGGAGGAAGCTGAGTGTGACGTACAACTTCAGACGGAACTCAGCAGAGAAAGGTGAGTGTCGTTGTCTGTACGTTAGGGGTATGCTCTCATGGTGGCTTCTGTGTGCAGTAACATGGGAGATGATGCCTATGTCGCCGGAGGCCGGCTCTGAGGCGCCGATATTCCACATCTCCTGCCTTTCGCCTACGAGCGTGCCCACTCCATCTGGTGAGTTTGTGTTGACGATGGTGTATGAGTACTTATAAAAGAGGACATTAGAAGCTGGGAACGCAGCTAAACCTCTTCCTTCACCTCCGGCGTATTCTCCTATGAGGCTTCCGTTCGAGTTATGGGCCCTAGTATTCAAATATCTTCAAGATGGCTACGACATTTATGCACTGGCATACGTGTGCAGGGGCATTCTCGACGTAGCGCAAGACGCGATCGAGCAACATGCTGCTCTCGTACGCATGCACGGCACCGTCACACTCAACTCTTTCGACCCTATCCGACATTTCATCCGCAACATGTCCGCCTCACGCTCCATGCGTTTTGCCATACGAACGCTCACCATCCGATGCACCGCAAGCCGGGATTTCCAAGTCGCTGCAAACTTCGCGATCGCGCTTCGCGAGCTCCCGAACGTCCGCACGCTCGCAATTTATATCCAAAATGAAGGTATGGTGCAGGCGTGTCTTCGCGTAGGCCTTCTCAGAGCGCCACTCCTGCGCCTGAAGGCTTTCTCCACTTCAATGTCGTGGTGGGCGGACGTGATGGCATTTCTCGCCTCGCACCCCGCCCTCCGCGACCTCGCCATCACCTCAGACGCGCCCACAGGCTCCGGCTCGGGGGCAACCTCACCCCGCTCGCACGGCGCGACCGTCCTCCCCTGGTGCGCGCCCCCCGAGGAGCCCTCGCCGCCCCCCTCCAGCGGCCGCGTGCGCCTCCCCGCCCTGCGCGCGCTCAGCTGCACCCCGCGCGCGCTCGAGCTCTTCCGCTGGCCGTCATCGACGCACTCCTCGCACGCGCTGACGCACCTCCACGTGCACGCGTACGCCCCGGGCACGCTCGCGCGCGTCGCGGCGCTGCTCGGCGCGCAGCTCGTCAGCCTGCGCCTCGGCGCGCTCGAGCGCCTCCCGGACCTCGCAGGGAGCCCGCGTGCGGCGTGGGGCCCGCAGGACGTGCGCGCGCAGTTCCCGCGCCTGCGCTACGTGCAGATGCACATGTTCGAGGTGCGTACGCTTCCTCTGTGTGGGGTGTGCGCGCACATAGGGTGCTAACGGCGCGCCTATTCTCCAGCCCGATTTTGTGCCTCTCCCCATCCAATGGCAGCAGAAGGGTAGATTGGGATATGGCGCGGCCCGCGCTGACATGCCGAGTCTTACTGTTGCGTGGGTGTTGGAAGAGGAGGCGTGGGGCACGCTCGTAGACCCGGGGGACCCGGACCAGATGCGCGTCCTTTTCGAAGAGGTCGCGTTCGACGTGCTCCGCCGGTGGACACCGTGGATCGATCGCGTGGTATATGGGGACATGGGTGTACCAGACACGATGGTACGGCTGAACACAACAGGGAATGGTGTGTCTCCGGTCGAAGGAGAGGTGCTGGGCGAGGATTACTGGAAAAGGGTATAGGTCTTGGGTCCATCTTGTGGTATGTGCGCATAACTTTCTTTCTATTGTATATCCAGTTAACATTTTCCCCTGGCGCCTGGTAGTAGTAGTATACGTTACATTCGGAGTCCTCAGAGCGTTTTTCTCAAACCCCGGAGCAATGAATCGGATTCAGGTTCACGAACAACAGTCAAAGTGTTTCGAGCTCAGAAAGCCCATTGTAGGTGTACAAAGGCGTTCGGTAGTGTATCACATGTGGATGAGCGCCGGGAATTGACTCATTCACCACATGCATCTCCAAACGCAGAATGAGGACAAAGAACAATGGCGCTTCGTGGAAGAGATAATATAATCTGAATCTCCCAAACATGTGTTCGTTCAACCCTCTCTCTGCCAGACCACCACCATCCTCGTCTCTACGACCACCTCCTATCCTTCACATTTCTATCATGTCTATCTCTGTGGATCGCTGCTCGTCAGGGAACGGGGGAATCAGAACGCAGCCAAGCAATGAATCCCGTGTGCCCTCTCACATGTCAATACCACCGGCCACCCAGCCTCGAGACGGCTGGTTCAGGTCTCTGTCATACAGCCAACGCTCGATCTCCCAATCCCCTAGCTTGCAGTCGGAATACAGTGGTAAGCACTTTTCTCGGCGTCACGCTTTGTGGGGGTGCGCTGACCACATTTACCCCGCGTGTCCCTGCGACCCTCCTCACCATTCCCTGTCAGATCAATACGCGTATTCTGACGAAGTATCGAGCGACCGAAGCTCTCGCGCGCTCCCTGGGGACCGGCTGTGCGGTAAGCAGGACCTCATTCTACTTGGGCTCTACTCTAAACCTCTACTCTACTATATTCAGACGCCATAGACCCGGAATATGACGCCTATTTTGAGGAGGAAATTCTCGAAGACGAACCGTGGGGTGTACCCAGGCCCGACACTCCTCCGCCACAGGTAGTCAAGACCGTGTTCAATCTTGACCAAGACCTGATCGCGTCTCGCGTTCAACCCGCATGGGAGGACCCACTTACGGTATACCTACTGCCCAACCCTACGCCTTCATCCTCCCAGCATTCGGCACTATACAGTGACCTTGGAGCCCCGCCACCCAACCAGTTGGATCCACGATTAGAGTTGTGGAAGCGACGCGAAGCGGACTACAGGGCGAGACAGGAAAGGAAGAAGCAGGAGCGCGAGGAGAGGGAGCTTCGCGCGAGGTACAGGCAACCGGACTTGTTGAAGGCGATAGGCAAAGCGGCATATGAGTACGTCTATCCTTCCGTGGCTCATTTCGCGTAAATCAGTTCCTTATTTGTGATCTTTGGCACACAGACGTGCCCACGAGCGTACGGCATCGGTACGCCTGCCCTCCACCGCGGCTCCATACGGACCACGACAGAGAAAGGGGACGTCCTCGAAGCGCGTCTCTGGAGACTTTCGCTACAAGCCTTACGCGCGGTCTTCACCTTACCGTTACCGTCTTCCCCGGGAGGCTGAAGACCACCCTGAGATCGACACCGAAGCCGCGAGGACAGGTGCACTTTTCATGGGGTCCGTATCCGTAGAACGTAGAGGTGAACTCGTCCGCGGGGAGGCGAAGGCTGATCTTGGAGCGTTACTCGGAGATGGACAGTACCGGCCATGCCTAAAGCTGGCAGTCCCCACATCTTCCGACAGGGACGAGACAACGTCCACGAAGACACACACGAAGCTCTTCCTCGATGTCAAATCGATCCAACTTTGGATTCGAAGGAGGGAGGAATGGAGACGATTGGATAGGTACGAGCTCCAGTTTCAAATGCGCGAAGAGTGGATGCAGCCTGGCCCTTCGAAACTCGCTTCCCATCGGAGAAGCGGATCTGAGTAGGGGCTCATGCAGTGCACCTGCTAGCACCCAGTTTAGATAGTAGATACATAGCTACGTTTCATAAAATCGAATGCCGTGTAACATTTGATATCACAATGCGTCAACCGCCGTGAGCTACTAGTACTTCTTCGGAGTCACGCTCGCGTCCCGAGAGTGCCACTATGGACGCCAGCTTAAAGGTCCACGCGTAGGCCCCGACAGCGTACCTAGGCCTGTGGCCCGCGCCCTCGACAGCCTTTCCTACTTCCACACGGGGCGCCCTTGTTCGTGATCGACAGCGGACACGCGCGCTGGTCTTAAGGCCGCCGCTGCCCTCGTTATGCCGGCACCTGCCCTCAACATCAGGGTTCGCGGGGAGCGCAAGCGCGGGCGCACGGGCGCCGCCTCGCGCGAGTCCCCTGAAGATGTGGGCACCGCTTACGCGCGGGCAGGGAGATGTCCGAGAGAAACTCGGTGCGTGGATGGCTGGGACTCGTTGCTGATGCGCCAGCGCGCGGATACGCGATGGAGAGCCCTACGCGCGGCGCAGCGTGGTGAGTGTGGGCGTTATGTATTCGTTGGCGTGTGGGTTTCCAGGGCACGTCGGTCATAAATAGAGGGCGCGACCATACATGGCACTCCCTGAACTTGCCAAGCCACTTATTATGTGGTAGCATATGTCATTCCGTTCATAAGAGTATTTGGGGCGACGACTAGTAGAAGCTATGGGAAAAGCTAAAGAACAACTCCCATAGCCAACCTGGTATGCCCGCCCCCGCACGTGATGCTGCTTCTCACTCCACGAGCTGTAGGTTTCGCGCCCCACGAAGGTGGTCCTCGATGATCGCTGCGGGGATGACGCTAATACTTGATAGTCGCTTGCCAGTCCGAGAAGATCTTTTGGACGGCGGGCCGGGAGACCATCTCTTGGTGCCACCTGTATCGTATATGCGTCGTCAAAGCTCGCTCAAGCCTACAATTCGCGATCGAACACACCTATATGCGTGCGGGAAGTCGTTCGGGAAGTCGAACCCTTCAAAGTCGTTTACGAGCCGGGTCACAGCGAGGTGGTTCCACCTGTGAATCGGCGCGTCAAAGCGCGTCGGATGATAGCCAGGGACGAATGAAGACAGTAGAAAACTCACGTGACGAAGCTCAGGTCCGCGACGCTGCACTTGTCTCCAACGAGCCAGCGGCGTGCTGATAAGACGCTTTCGAGGACACCGAGGACGCGCACGATCTCGCGCTGGTACCGCTCGATCGCGCTCGGGATCTTCTCTTCACTGTAGATCATGAAGTACACGGCCTGCCCGAAGTACGCCCTAGTGGAAGGAGGCGATAATCAGCAACAGGTCAAGCGGGTGGCCCAACGGAGGCTGAGACGACGCACCCTTGGCCAGAGGAGTGAAAGAACATCCATTGAAGCTGCGACGTCTGGTCCTCTAGGGTGTCGAATGAGAGTTTGCGCTGCGGATCGTACTTGTCGGCAAGGTACGTGATGATTGCAGCAGACTCCCTGGAAGAGAGTTCGGCCAGGTTTCATGCGCAGACAGAGTTTCGTGGTCAAAATGCTCACCAGACGACGAAGTCGTTGTTCTTGTGGTCTATAAGCGTGGGGAGGCGGCCATTCGGGTTGTTCTTGAGATGTTCAGGGCTCCGCTGCTCGCCTTTGTCGATGTCGAGGTAGATGGCTTGATAGCTGAGCCCGAGCTCTTCGAGGATGAGGATCACTTTCCTAATAATGATATGTTTAAGTTTTGGTCTGAGGGGACACTTGACG